>CAWUFW010016611.1:0-301159 GCA_963921515.1 Calotriton arnoldi | reverse complement strand
TAGACTTATCGCCTATTCTCAACCGGTGCAAACTGCCGCGATATCGCGCAGCCTTCCCAGCCGATGGCGTCTCTCCGCAGAAAAAAAAATCGCCGCTGGATGAGAGCCATGCAACTAACACTAATGATATGCAGAGTAGGCGGCCTCAGCAGTAAAAACACACGAAACAACACCACTTCGCGCGATATTCTCATAACAACCAGCCAGGATCAGCGATGCGACCCAAAAACAGGCGAGTAGCATGCACGTTAGCAGCAGGGGATTTACCACCCTGCCTTTACTGGGTGTGTGTAAAGCAGGACGCACAACCTGCAGCAAGGAAAGGGAGCCCAGCCCAGAGCCACATCTGAAGACCAACACATGTCATGGAGCTACGGACCATGGCGTGCTCGGAGACCCAAGCAGGGCCGTCAGTTTCCACCGCCACTACACCCCAGGACCCCCCAACAGGACTCACAAGCAGAGGCAGCTGCAAGAGAACAAGACAGCTGACCTTCCCAAAACGGCATGGCCCTCAGCCATACAATAATTGCAGAATGTGGGAGAGTTGGGAACCAAGTATGTGTGATGGAGGCAAGTCACCGGCGAATAAGAATGTGGCCACAATGCCAAGTGTGGCGGCGGGTGATGCTGGACAGACTACAGTATGCAGACTCACACGACATGTCCATGTGGACACATACTGCTGGTGTTTCGTAGTGTTAGTGACGGTGGACGAACCATGTTACTCTCAGGCAGTGGGGAAGACCCCGGTCAGTGTATCTGTGTCGCCCCCTGTAAGCGTAAGCGGAGTGTGGCTGGGCCAAGCGATTTTGGCGCCAGGCCAGCGTAGGAGTGTGAATAATGCAGGCCGGGCTCTGGGCATGGTTCACTTCCCCGATGGGCTCAATCCAGCTCCGGTCAGGGAGGCGGCCCTCACTCCCGCCACGTGCAGTCCGCCCGGCCATTACTCGGGCCAGCATCCTCAGCCGTGATAGGGTGGTGTCTCCCGCAACACTCGGCCCCCAGCGCACCCAGCGGGCACGAGCACCACGTGAGCTAGGTGTGCTGGATCACTGTCTGCAGGGCCTGGCACATTGCGGCCGCAGTGGCTCTCAAATCAAATCCAATCCTGACCTGCGGTGACACGCCATCATCTCTGGCTGCACACCCGCTGAGCGCCTATTCAGGGAGCTACCAACTCAGTGCACCACAAGTCGGGTCGCCACGTGGCTGTGGGCCCTTTCCTGACTGCTGCCTCCGGCCTACACTGTCAAGTCAGCAGGGCTCACAATTCAAAATTGAGTCTTGATTTACATTAATGGCGCAGTCCAGTAGGCAACAGGACATTGCTGCCAGTCTGCGGTCTCAGCCCAGACGACGCATCATCGCAGGCTGCACACCCGCTCGAGCCGCTCGGGTGCCACTCAACTCAGTGCACCACAAGTCATTGCCACGTGCCACGTGGTTGTGGGCCCTTGCTGACCGCTGCCTCTGTGGCCTACACTGCAGTCAACAGCAGGGCTCAGAAATCAAATCGAATCCTGACTCCGCGGGGACATTACCATCATCTCTGGCTGCACACCCGCTGAACGCTTCAGGTGCCCACCAACTCAGTGCACCACAAGTCATATCGCCACGTGGCTGTGGGCCCTTTGCTGACCGCTGCCCTCCGTGGGCCCACACTGCGGTCAGCAGGGCTCAGAAATCCAATCCAATCCTGACCTGCGAGGACACGCCATCATCTCTGGCTGCACACCCGCTGAGCGCTGCAGGTGCCACCAACTCAGTGCCACAAGCCATCGCCACGTGGTAGTGGGCCCTTGCTGACCGCTGCCTCCGGCCTACACTGCAGTCAGTAGGGCTCAGAAATCAAGTTCAATCCCTGACCTCAAGACACGCCCATCATCTCTGGCTGCACACCCGCTTATGCGCATCAGGTGCCACCAACTCAGTGCAACACAAGTCATCGCCACGTGGCTGTGGGCCCTTTCTGACCGCTGCCTCCGGCCTACACTGCAGTCAGCCAGGGCTCACAATTCAAATTCAGTCTTTGATATATTATTGGTGCAGTCCAGTAGGCAACAGACATTGCTTCCAGTGCGGCCCCGCCCGGACAACGCATCATCGCAGGCTGCACACCCGCTGAGCGCTTCAGGTGCCACCAACTCAGTGCACCACAACACTTGTACCCTTTATGATTGAGTTTTGTGCTGTGGACAGCTGACGCCGACAATGCCGCCTCCAGGCAGTGGGGAAGACCTGGGACGATGATGATGAAGATGAGGCAGGTGTACCACACCCACTGCAGCTGCAGCTGGGAATATCCCCGAAGGGACACAATGATTAACAATCACTTCACATGAGCACGCTCATCTCTGGTGCCCCTACCTCAGTGCACCACAAGTCATGGACCCTTTATGATTGAATCTGTGTGTGTAATACGAAGATCACTGTTCTAGTCTGTTGCCAGCACCAACCACTCCCTGAGTGCTGGCTTACACTCACCCCACACCCATCCAGCACAGGGCGTCACTGGACATGTGACCCTGGCAATAAGAAGTGGCTGGGCGCACGTGCCCGTAGCCAGTTCCACTATCTATCTAAGTGTGTCCTTGTGGTCATTATGTATGCATGATGGGCCGAGGGCCCTACCACCTTACCTTGTGCTGTGGACTGCGGACGCAACCATGTCACCTCAGGCAGTGTCTAAGACCTTGGACACGTAGCTCTATCGTCCCCTGTAAGTGTAAGCGGAGTGGGCTGGGCCGGCATACGCCCGAGCCAGTGTAGGGGTGTGAAGGATTTGCCCGGGGCTCTGGGCGTGGTTCGATTCTGGCCTGGACAAGGAAGTAGCTAATGCGTGTGTCTCTGTTGTAGTGTCGGTGCCCACCCTGCCCGTCAATCGACAATGTTGCAATGTACGCATGCACCCTGGAGGGCGGGCTCGCGCCGAACGGAGAAATGAAGGAGCGCAAGACCGCTCGGGGTCTTGGCTCATACATGCCAAGTGTTGTGTGTATCTGTAATGCCGCAGCAGGGGCCAAATGCCTAGACTTACTCGCAGGCTGAGTTCCTCCAACATGGACTCTACATCTGTGTCCGCCCTATCCTTACCATAGGCCTACACTCACGTGGCAGCTCACCTTCAACGGACAACATCACAGTGTGGTTGTCAGGCTTGTGGACATGCGCAGACGGGCATGACAATGGTGTGCCGTAGGAGTGCAAGTGATGCAACCGCGCTGTGCGCACAAGTAAATAGGCTCGGGAGGGAGGAGCAGCTGTGAGGCAACGTAACTCACAGTGATGCCGCACATTTGCCACATGTAAGATCATGTCAAACATGAATCCCAAAGTCGCACACACATCCCAGCCCACCCCCAAACAAGCCACTTCACAATTCCTGAATGCAAGCAGATGAGAAACTAACATAAGGGATAGAAGCTCCTTTGTCTGAACTATCAGGCGGAAGCACATCTGCACCTCCGACCTCGAATTGCATGTGCCCGGCAACCCCTGATCAGATACTATAGCAGCTGATGTCGATCTCCACACTACGCACAGCCCGATGAAAGACCAACGTATACACATCCCACACACAGAAGTCCTTGCTCGAAGTTATCTTGCATGGAATGGCCTTCACACTTACTCCCACAACATCCCAGGTGCTGCAACCGTTGCACACTAAAACAACTCATTGATCCGAGCTGTGGCATTTCATCCCACAGAACTGGCTGGAGTCAGAACAGTGCTGCTTCAACCAGAGCCACTAACGCAATGGCAGAACATCCCGGACACATGCACAACCCCAGTCACGTGGAACTGTACCGTGCCGTATGCTGCATTTACTGGGTACTGCCATTGGCAGTGCTGCGGATCAGTTACCGGCTAAGCTTCCGCCTTGCTAACGTCACCCGTGGTCAGCCTGTGTTGCATTGTCGATCGTGCATATTCGAGTGGTCCATGGATGTCTGCCTATCCAACAGGATGGTAGCTGAACTGGATTTTGACATGTGTGTGCGCCCCTGTTGGCCACGACCAGGAGTGTCACCGTGATACCCGTTTATGAGGATGCCTTGATACTTGGCATACATGCTGGTAGCTGGACCTGGGAATTGCACAACTCCTCGTGTGCAGTGACCACACTGAACTGCTCCCTATTGGGCTGTAGTGCTAATTGGTGAAAGGGGTGGACCTGCAGCACATCTGTCCGGACCTGCTAATGGATGGCCTTGACATCCTGTTTGATGAAGTCGACAACAAGCTCATGTTGGAAATGATAGCCTACGAAGCTGCAATCGCTTTTATAGATGAGTAACTACGTACCTGCAGCCACTACAGATTGGAACCCATTGCACATGTCCCAACACCTTGTTGCATCTTGGAGATCTGGTCACATATCCCGACAACAGTGGACATGGCTGCATTCGCCTGGACTCCGAATACATGAGCGGACAACAACGCCGAACAACACACACCTGTGTAGGTGAGGCACTCCCCCGGAGTGATCAGCAGCGCTTGACAACGTTCCTCATTCTGACATACTGCTGCATTGGTCTGCATGTTGTGGCACTTTATCTTGCCCGTGACTGACACGCATATGCTAATAAAGTCTACGCACCTTCACTTGTATTCAACTGTGATGAGTGTTGGTTTGAATGACAATGTGTGTCTCACTGTCTATCTAGGTCATGGCCATACATGCACTGATAAGCATTACCCAGGAGTACCTTTTGTGGAATCACTGTCCCCTACATTCATCCATACTTTCATACTTGATTGAGCATAGCCATGACACATCTGGTGAATTAGAATGTTTTATTCACATTCAGTGGAGTGTTGAAGCTGGACCAGTACAGGGCCATGCAAACCCTACTTTGCCATGTTGCCCCATGGAGGGCCAGCCAGAGTCCTTTAGGGATTGACAAGTTCATTGGGAGTGGAAGACTTCAGTCCGCAGTGTGCTTGCTGTGTCATTAGTAACCAAACCAAATATGGCAGTCCATGTCAAGGTCCAAGGTGAGTGCCGCTGAGTGTATCAGGGGACAGTGGAAGGTGTTATTCCAGGGCATGATGCAGAGGGCAGAACCAAGCTGAAACATGCCATATGGCGGAGATGAATGCTACCACTTCATTCTTACCACAAAGCCCGATTCATCATCATCTCCGTCCTCTGATGTGTCCGGTGCCTCACATGAGTGTGGTGGTGTTTTGTCTGCATCACTGTGTGGCAGTGACACATCAGGGGCGGGAGGTGAGAATGTCTGCCGCAGTTTGTGGCACTGACACTTCAGGGGCGGAGATGTGGATGGAGTAGTAGCAGCAGCATTCATCCGCGCCAGGCCTTATGGTGGCAATGCCATAACGAGGATCTGCAGGGCATGGAGGATCACAGCTACATCTGACTGGTGTGCAGCTGTGCTAAACATTCTTTCCGCCTGCATCCGCTCCAAGCTCTCCATCATTCTCCTATGTGTCCCAACTCCCGGCTGACATCGGCTGGAGCCACTCTGACTAGACAGTTGTTCTTGGATCAGAGTCATGACCCCCAGCCGATGTCAGCCATGGATGTGGAGAGCATGGAGCGGACAGTGGGTGTCCGTTAGGGACTGTAAGTCGTCCCTGATGGGACTTAGACACCACGTATGGCATCTAGTTTGGCTGACATAAGTTCGGACCCCACCCGCAGTTGGTCAGCCATCTTCTCCCTGGCACCCGAACACACGGCGTTGGAATGCCATGTGTTGGTCATGGGAGTCATGGGGGTCCTGGGAGACAGCCGTGGTGGTGGGTGCTTCCCTGCTGTGTGGTCTGTGCAGGGGGTGGGTCTCATCGGTGCAGCTGGGCTGCCCTGCTTCTGGAGGTGGGGTGCCCGGAGCTGTCCATGAGCTGTTGGAGGCATTGGTGTAGATGTTGGTGTGGTCCTCTTCATCATCAGTGCTATGTTGTTGGGTCTGCTCTGCAGGAGGTGTTGATTCTCCTCTGCAAAGTGAAGGGGAGATGCAGATTGACATTGTGTTCACATGTATGTTCACGCATTGTACAAGTTTACATACAGACTGCATGACAATGTACATTGTGACTGTTTGTGAGGAGATGCCAATTTGATGCGGGACAGTTGATATTTCTGCACCATCAGGGATGTGAAGGTGTACTTGTACATTATCATCTCACAGTTTCCTGCTATGCCACATGCGAATGGCCATTTTCACACACAAGCGGCAGCAGTTGTGTCCTCTGTTCTATTGTGTGAATGTTGCAGTTTGTACACATTGTTTTCAATGTTGAGGTGCTCGATTCTTATGTGTGTGTGCTGCATTGTGGGTGAGTTGCCCCTTCAGCTCTGATTTGGCTGGCCCTTATTCCTTTCAGGCGGTGTGCCTTTCACTTCTTGTGCTTATACAGTGCTGAGATGTTGCATACTTGTGTAAATTGGGCTCTTGGTGGGAGTTGTGACTCTTGGGCATGGTTTGTCCGCAGATGTGCTATACTTAATTGTGCATGTGTGCCACTGTGCCCATCTCCCCCGTCCCCCAGTCCCTGGCCGTTACTCACCCTGTTGCTGTTGGGTCAGGTCATGTTGTTCAGTGTCCGGTCCCCCAAATCCTGCCACCGTCTCCCCAATGATGGTCCCAGGCTGGTCCTCCGTGGGGCTTGTGGGATTCTGGTTGTCCTCTGTACTTAGCTCGGCTACCTCCATGGTGCCTCGGGTTGTTTGTGTCTTGGTTGTGTTTTGTTTGCTGCTTTTATAGTGTTTTTTCCCGCCTGACTTGTGTGACTTGCAGGCCTGGCGCAAATTATCGCAGAATTTTTTATCGCAGTTGGGCACATGCAGCTTTCACGTTTGGGTTAGATTTTTATCGCCGTCCAGGTTAGTTTTATCGCGGACATTTGTGTCGTTGTCCGGGAGACTATCGCATGTTGACCGTGTTGGGAATAAGACGTTAACACAGAGTTATTTTCCCGCGATAGACGGCGATGTGAAAAATTGCGTTAACATATTTTGGCAAAGATTATCGCTGACGTTCTCGAGAATATCCCCACTGTTTCATGGTCAGCTTGGGTGAGGTGAAATATTTAGTAGGTTGGGCATGAGAGGTTCCAGTAGTCCTGGGCTAGAAATCATAGACAAGGCCTCCAAGTTTTATCAAATTGTGGTAGTATGCGGTCAGCCATTGCCATCAGTGTCTCCATGCCAAGGAGTTCCCAGAGCTCATGCTGACAATTCAGCCGCATCAGTGTCTCATCTGTGCCCCATTTGGACAAGATGACTTGCTTAGCTGCACAAAGGGTGAGAGTAATAGCTCTCCTTTACTGGAATGTAGAGGATACTTCAGTGTGTTGGGGGAGACCCAACAAGACATAACTACTGAAATCTAGGTGATCCAATGTCATACATCTCATTAATGTCTGCCAGGGCTTCCATCAGATATTGTTGTAATTTAGGGCAGTGCCAGAGAACGTGTGTCAGTATACTAAGTGTCTCGCACTGGCCTCTCGCATTATCATCCACGCCTTGTTTCTAATTAGCTGTCGGACTGGGTATAATACCAGTAGTGTATAATTTTAAGTATTATCTCCTTTCCAGATGCGCTACATGCGGACGTGCGTGCCCTATGCAAAATATCAGACCACTCCCTAGATGTGAAGGGGTGCTCAGATTCCAGTTCCACCACTGCGTGATGGGGATTTGAGTGTTAGCCTAGTGGAGCATTTAGGAAGGCATAGATGTCAGACAGTAGACCTCTATCCATGGGTCGGGTAAGGAGTTGTTTCTAGCACGTGTCAGGAACCGACTGGCGTGTGGACCAGAATATGTGGTTTGGTAACCCAATGTTGTATGGCGACATTTTGCCCAGTGTGCATTTGATCTAATGCATTTGGACTTAACATGTAAATCCCATTAGCCCACTGTGGTCAAACAAGTCCCTTACCAAAATAAAATAGACTTTCTGGCATGTCAAGAATGCTGCTTTCTGTAAAGCTCGGCATGTGAAACAATGTGGTCCACTGGCAAATTATGTACAAGATAATACACAATATTGAATAACGTATTTTATTCATGGCGCAAGAGAATAAAATGAGACATACAAGAAGTATTCAATTACATTCGATTTACATTTTCATTTCCAAATATTTCTAATAAGTGCATACATATATTTAAGAAAATCATATCACAGTTGCTCCCACAAAGGTCATAGAAAAAGTGATCATAGAGGTGCTCATGTACAAGGTGACGTAAAGAAGAGAAATAATGCTTCATCCAAAGGTTCAATTTAAACAATTTGCTTTCTAGCCTGTACTGAATATGTTGATCCTTACAAACGGTGTGTTAGGATTCAACGACCACGAATCTTATCAATGGATTATCATTTATGAGTAGATAATTGTGTTTTCAAACAGGCATATTACAGTGGCTTAGTCGCGGCCCGTTAGCCATTGTTGCAAATTGTATAATTGAACCTTTGCTGTAATCTGGCTCTAAGTCCTGCTTTGGCCAGCATAAGTTGGAGATATAGTTAGTGCACCCGATGAAACCCCTTTTCTGCATCCAGCAAGAGCAAGAGTGCAGGTATGAAGGAGAGGTTGGTTTTGTCTATAAGATTTAGAAGATGTTTAGTGTGTTTGCTATAGGCCCTCTCAGGGATAAATTCGGCCTGATCGAGATTGACCGGACCCTGCATTCAGGGAGCCAGATGGGCCACTAGTAGGCTAGTGAAGATCTTGGCATTGACATTTAATGATGAGTTATGGTGGTATGATGAGCAAAGTGTGGGATCCTTCCCAGGCTTCGGGAGTACTGTGATGGTGGCGTCCTCATAGCGCCCATGAGTCAACCCGTTGGGCTAAAGGAGTTATTAAGGCAGGCAAGAAGTGGAGCCAATTGGGCAGAAAAAGTCTTTGTAAAAATCAGATGTGTAGCCATCCTGGTCTGGGGCTTTGCCTGGATGCAGTCGGGTGATAGCTGTGAGCACCTCAGCTGGGTGGATATCACTGTCCAGCTGCAGGGCATTGTTTACGGGGATGTGGTTCATAGGTTCATACATTAGATATGCCTCAGCTTCTCCCTGGCTAAGCGATTCAGTCGAGTACAAGGTAGGAATAGAAGTGTTCAAACTCCTGGGCTGTTTGCGCATCCTGCTACATCCTATGGCCCTGTGACCCTTCGATTTCTGTTATTCTCTGTTTGAGTACCTGAGAGCCCAGTCGATGGGCCAGGAGGCGCCCTGACTTATTATTCCCTGTGTAAAGATTTTGTTTAGTGTGAAGAAGCGCATTTTCCACCTCATCCACATCTAGGACCTTAAAGTGATTTCGGGCTATTGTGACTTGGCGCTGCATTTTATTGGAAATAGATTGTTTGTGAGCCTCTTTTAATTCCTTTACCTGCCACTCTAGCCTGAGTTATTTGACTTTTCTGTCCCTGTTGAGTCGTGCAGCTATAGCAATGAAACTGCCCCTACTAAAACTAATGGTACACTCAATGACCTGTGGGGACTAATCCTCTGGCTGTCCACCGCAAATGTGGGAATTGCAGAGTGTGCGAGTTTACAGTTGATACCAAAGCATTTGCATATAAAATGTGAAAGATAATCTACAACATTTCTCAAATTGTAATAAAGCCAATTTGATTTATGCCATTACTTGCCGTGTAACTTGTTCTATATCGGGCAAAACATAAAAAATTCAGAGTAAGGATTTGTCAACGCAGAAGCCTTCTCAGATGCAAGGTTGCAAATGCAGCTCTGATGGAACACTTTGACAAACTCAATCATAATGAGATTGGTCTACAATGGCAAAGTCATCACTGTGGTGAAACTACCAGAGTGTGGTGGAGACATTGCATCCATACTCAATAAGGAAGAGCTCAAGTGGATTCTGAGGATGGATAGTCTTCATACTGGACTGAATAAAATGGAGGACCGGAAGTCTCTATTGGAATTTCATTCATTCAATGTGAATTGCGTTCATTACCTATTCTAGAAATGCGCATTTACTCAAAGACTCTCCTTGATATTATTTCTGCCTCTGACTTTTAACCACTATTGGTCTGTACATACCGTATCTTGCTAGATACTGGCCCTCTACTGTTAGTCCAGTTGTTGCAGTACTCGAGGAGTTTGAGTGACTATACCAGCCACTCACCCTCCTGTACACCTTATGATCTATCAATTATTGCCACAATTATTTGAGAGTTTGGTATTGCACGCTGTATTACTCTGCTGTCACTATGCTTGCATGTCATCCCTAATTAGTCTTTGCTACACTGATATGCTGATTTCTTTGCTCTATTGTCAAGCCTTCTTTCCCTCCCAAGATGGCAGCCAATTTTCCTTCAGCTTGTTTCACCAACCACTCGCCCTCCTTGTGCATCTTTTGATCTATTAAACATTGCCATACTGATTTGTGAGTTTTTATTGTATATTGTATAAATCTGTTGTCACTATGCTTATGTAGTCCTAATTGGCTTTTATTATACAACTTCACAGATATGCTGATTTATTCACTCCTATTGTCAGTCTTCTTTCCCTTCCAGAAGGCCTCAATTTTCCTTCTACGTCTCATCCCATTTTGTACCTACTCGCATTCTGTGTGAGTCCTTTCTCTCTGCCTATGGCCCTTCGCTTCTACTGGTATCCGGTAAGACCTCTCACCCCTGCGGTGATTCACCACTGGGAAGCCTTACGCTGGCATCAGACTTGTAACGGCATGCTCCCTATTTCGCAGAATGGGACCAATCTCATACCTGTGCTGGTCCACAACTAGCGCTAACTAGACCACATTTGGGGCAAGCCGCCCCAAGTTGACCCTATGCCTCCGCACGTTTAGGTAAGGTATTCCTGCCTGGCGGTTGCGTGATAGCCTGCACGTTAATGTTGCCCGTTTACTCTACACATTCTTTTAATTCCTCCCAGCGCAGTCAGTCACCCTGGCTGCGCCGCCTAAACGTCCACTCTACGTGGCAGCCCTTCAACTAATTGGGCACTATGCGGTGGTCAGCATTGCTATAGTCACTTTCCATGCCAGTTATTTCTTTGTGCTGAGTTAATTCGATGCCTCTCAGACTATTTTGGAGCAGCTAATCTTCTAGGTAATTATATTGGTTAGCAGCCTCCATGGTTAAGACTTAGGTTCCTCCTAGGCACATTTAGGCGCTGAACCATTTTTATTGTAATTTCAGATCATTTATATTTTTAGTCCATGTTCTTTGTGCCTATTCCATGCACTGGCTTTGTTGGTGCTCTTACATTTCCACTGGATTTGGTGAGCATTTCCCACCAATTTATATTTTGGCCTAGCTGTGCCCCACTTGTTTGGCAGCTCCTAGGCACGTAAATTCAGCAACCCCCATCCCACAGATTATTATGTTGTGGATACTTGTTCGGCCTGCAGTTCCCCAGCACGGACAGCACTGGTCTCTAATTTTCTACCTTATTAGTAGGTGGGCTGAGCTTCACTTGGAGCTAGTCTTTAGGCACTTTCCCTTGCATGTTCATTTGACAGGCACTTTTCAGAGTCGAGCCCTGAGCCAGCGCGCAAGCGCTGCTCTGGGGTTGATCTGGGGTAGTTGAGTACGGGAGAGAAGCCAAGCCCACTCCCCCGCCTATCTTTTAAATTGGCTTGTGTCTTTGTCCTTTATAAATGCTGCCTTCTGATTGGTTTATAGGCTTGTTAGTCCCTCCTTATGAGGGCCATGTCGTCATGGGTATCCTTCCATGGCTACTGGCCCCTTTACTTTGAGTACTATTTTCTTCCCGTGCCTTCCCGTTGTTTGTGCCTTCTCGCCCTCCCTGCCCTCCCGCCCGCCCCCGTTTGCATTGCAATAGGTCTCGCGTCAATGCGAGTTCTATTGCATTGCAAATGCTTGTTTTTTTTTACATTCTGTGGCCCGAACTGTTGTTGTGTATAATGGGTACATCTAGTATGCGGGTTAGAGCAGTTATAACTGAACTCTCCCACTGGGACACTGGCCAGTTGTCCCCCTCCAGCCGGGGCTGTGCGAAGATTTGCCTTTGTTTTGTTGTATGTCAGGAAAAGATCCTTATCAGGGCGGAGGCGCAGGACAGGACGTGGTGTTACTGCAAGGGCTGCCGGCTTTGGAGCTGGGGAACGGGGTTCAAGTCTCAGCTTCGACTCAGCGTCACAAGATTTTGGTTAAATCCCTTAATGTCCCTGTGCCTAAAAATGAATGCGTAATGAAACTGGTGCTCATGTATAGCACTCCAATACAGCGGGTTGAGTTTGCGCTGTATAACATTGCATAAATAACTGCATCCCTTCACTTCCCGACATCTGCCATCCTGTTTGGAATAGAATCCACGCACCACCTCTTACGTTCAAGCTGATCCTATCACAGTGAATAAGTTATCAGTTAAAATACTCTGCTACTCATGGGACCTAGGTCTGCGATATATTAAATATCATAAAAAATTTTATCCAGACTTCCCCATTCACAATTTTAAAATACACAGCACTCAATTTGTTCTGTAAAAAATGAAAGTTCACAAAACTGTAGTCCTGTTCCATGTGAAATATCTAAGTTTCAGAATCTGAGAATATTCCAAAATCGTCTCTATTATCCTTACATTCAAGCCAACACATGTTTAGTGAATTCCGACTTCATGAGGGCTAGAAGACCATATAATATGTCACAAATTAGTTATTACAATTTCGTAAACTCCCAAACACCAGGTGACACACTCTTAAAGGAAACAGAAGACCATCTCCAAAATCCACAAAAAAATGTGTTAAGAAATATATCAAGCTATTGAAATACGATTCCGATCTCGGCCGGAAGCGCACCCAACACCATTCGTCCGGAAAAAATACAAGCCGAACGCGTGTTTCCCGACCGATTCGAACAGTCGTCCGAACGAACAAGTACGATGCGCACAACAGCCCAGATTCCAAGCGAGCCGTACTCACCCAATGCAGCTCCTGTTCCCCGCCTGAGCCGGATCCGTAAACGTCGAATCGAGTCGCACGGAACCAAATATACAGCACCTTCCGGCCGGACTAGTACGATGCACGCTCTGTACGCGCCGAACTCGTCGCTACGTCCGGCACGTCAGAGCATCCGGGAGAGCCGTACATAAGCTCCGATTCGCGCCACAAGACGATCCACGGCGACGAGACGAACAAGCCAGCGACGAGTACGAGTCGAAGCCACGAGAAAGACGAACGAGACGAACCAACCATGAATCCCATTGCGCAGGTCCTACCAATACTCTACACCTATTACCGGGACAGGTACGGACGTGTACGGCGAAGACGGTAAGTCAAACACCCACTACACAAACAAACGACACGTACCCAACATATGTCACACACACATAGGGATGCAGAAATCACGTACACTAGCAACAGCAGAACCATAGGGGCGGGATGGCTACCACCAATGCCATACACACCCATAGGGGGATGGATGCCTACCACTACCACCACCACTACTCAGGGGGGCCTGGATGCCTGTCACTACAACCATCCCCACTCATAGGGGGATGGATGCCTACCACTACCACCACCCCTACTCGGGGGGGCCTGGATGCCTGTCACTACTACCATCCCCACCCATGGGGGGATGTATGCCTACCACTACCACCACCCCTACTCAGGGGGGCCTGGATGCCCACCACTACCACCACCCCTACTCAAGGGTGCTGGATGCCTACCACTACCACCACCCCTACTCAGGGGAGCCTGGATGCCCACCACTACCACCACCCCTACTCATGGGGGCCTGGATGCCTGTCACTACTACCATCCCCACTCATAGGGGGATGGATGCCTACCACTACCACCACCCCTACTCATGGGGGCCTGGATGCCTGTCACTACTACCATCCCCAACCATAGGGGGATGTATGCCTACCACTACCACCACCCCTACTCAGGGGGGCCTGGATGCCCACCACTACCACCACCCCACTCATGGGTGCTGGATGCCTACCACTACCACCACCCCTACTCAGGGGGGCCTGGATGCCTGTCACTACTACCATCCCCACTCATAGGGGGATGGATGCCTACCACAACCACCACCCCTACTCGGGGGGCCTGGATGCCTGTCACTACTACCATCCCCACTCATAGGGGGATGGATGCCTACCACTACCACCACCCCTACTCAGGGGGGCCTGGATGCCCACCACTACCACCACCCCTACTCATGGGTGCTGGATGCCTACCACTACCACCACCCCTACTCAGGGGGCCTGGATGCCTGTCACTACTACCATCCCCACTCATAGGGGGATGGATGCCTACCACTACCACCACCCCTACTCAGGGGGCCTGGATGCCTGTCACTACTACCATCCCCACTCATAGGGGGATGGATGCCTACCACTACCACCACCCCTACTCAGGGGGCCTGGATGCCCACCACTACCACCACCCCTACTCATGGGTGCTGGATGCCTACCACTACCACCACCCCTACTCAGGGGGCCTGGATGCCTGTAACTACTACCATCCCCACTCATAGGGGGATGGATGCCTACCACTACCACCACCCCTACTCATGGGGGCCTGGATGCCTGTCACTACTACCATCCCCAACCATAGGGGATGTATGCCTACCACTACCACCACCCCTACTCAGGGGGCCTGGATGCCCACCACTACCACCACCCCTACTCATGGGTGCTGGATGCCTACCACTACCACCACCCCTACTCAGGGGGCCTGGATGCCCACCACTACCACCACCCCTACTCATGGTTGCTGGATGCCTACCACTACCACCACCCCTACTCAGGGGGGCCTGGATGCCCACCACTACCACCACCCCTACTCATGGGGGCCTGGATGCCTGTCACTACTACCATCCCCACTCATAGGGGGATGGATGCCTACCACTACCCCTACTCATGGGGGCCTGGATGCCTGTCACTACTACCATCCGCACCCATAGGGGGATGTATGCCTACCACTACCACCACCCCTACTCAGGGGGGCCTGGATGCCTGTCACTATTACCATCCCCACTCATAGGGGGATGGATGCCTACCACAACCACCACCCCTACTCATGGGTGCTGGATGCCTACCACTACCACCACCCCTACTCAGGGGGGCCTGGATGCCCACCACTACCACCACCCCTACTCATGGGGGCCTGGATGCCTGTCACTACTACCATCCCCACTCATAGGGGGATGGATGCCTACCACTACCACCACCCCTACTCATGGGGGCCTGGATGCCTGTCACTACTACCATCCCTACCCATAGCGGGATGTATGACTACCACTACCACCACCCCTACTCAGGGGGGCCTGGATGCCTGTCACTACTACCATCCCCACTCATAGGGGGATGGATGCCTACCACAACCACCACCCCTACTCGGGGGGCCTGGATGCCTGTCACTACTACCATCCCCACTCATAGGGGGATGGATGCCTACCACTACCACCACCCCTACTCGGGGGGCCTGGATGCCTGTCACTACTACCATCCCCACTCATAGGGGGATGAATGCCAACCACCCACACCACCCCTACACATAGGACAGGAAATGCATGACACAACCAGCATACTCCAACATAAGGAACGTCTGAAAATACATCCCACCAACACCATGACATGCTTGTGTAGTCTGTGTCAAATGCCTACAACACTGAACATGACATTGAGAATACAATGTGACCCCCTATCACATGTGTCACACATAAATGTGTGTGGCCTCCACAATGCAAGCAGACCATGACCACAGTGGCAATGGGGTATGACACCCCATCATCACAGTGACCAAAATGCAAGTGTGGGGTCCATAGCTGAAGCACATTTTGAACATTGTGGCAATGGGGTCTAAACCCCCATCACCACAGTGACCAAAATGTAAGTGTGGGGTCCATAGCTGAAGCACATCTTGAACATTGTGGCAATGGGGTCTAAACCCCCATCACCACAGTGACCAAAATGTAAGTGTGGGGTCCATAGCCGAAGCACATTTTGAACATTGTGGCAATGGGGTCTAAACCCCCATCACCACAGTGACCAAAAGGTAGGTGTGGGGTCCACAGCTGAAGCACTTTTTGAACATTGTGGCAATGGGGGCTAAACCCCCATCACCACAGTGACCAAAAGGTAGGTGTGGTGTACATAGCTGAAGCACATTTTGAACATTGTGGCAATGGGGTCTAAACCCCCATCACCACAGTGACCAAAAGGTAAGTGTTGTAATGGGAAAAGCTGCAAATGCCAAACAGCTTGGATGATTCCTGGTCACAGAACAACAAACACATCTGTGGCATAGTAGTGCTTGTGTCCCATAGCAACATACATAGGGTGAGGCAAACAGTGCAGTGCAAATAAGTTATACCTTTGGCCATGTGCAGACAAACATCACCCATGGGGGCTGACATTGTCAACATTCGTCAATAACACAATGACAGAAGTGACCATCATAATGCAGCCCCACATATCTGCACCAATGGACACACAAATGTCGATATCCTGTGGAGACTGTAGATGTCAGGTGAACGTATACCATACCATGGCAGCAATGGGACATACAAACCATGATCATTGTGCTGACTGATGACCTAGGAGTCCCAGGGACAGCAGGGGAAACCCACCAAACAACCTACAGCCAATGGCACACAAAGATATGCCAATGCAGTGGTGCAGATGCACAAACACAAACAGGCAGCCTCACACTGCATATCAAACACAGCAGGTGATGGGGGGGGGTGCCAGTGTCCCCAGGCAACCACACAACACATGAGGAGGCCTGAATCACAATTACACAGATGTGTATACAGTGCCACACAAAAGTAACTCATGGATTGGATTCCCCTATGTGGGCAATCAGGCATTGTTAGATGAGAGGGAGCCCAAATTACACATGTCACACAAGCTTGTAGGAACAGCAAATAACACAGCAAGAGACATACCCACCACAGCACTACCCCCAGGGACCCCACATTGTGGTGTCCATGGCCTGCATGATAATCCCACTGTGATGACAAAGCTAGATGTCGTTCACACTGTGAACCACAGTCATGTGTCCTGAGCAACAAACTACCATCACACCTACACAAGCACAAATCAATCAGCACGGCCTGTCAGCCAAGGCCAACATGGAGGTAGGGGTCTAGCCGTGCAACTACTCTCATTTGCACACACTCAACACCACACACCTTTATCTCCACCAATGTGCAGCAGTGAAGCTCACATGGACTGGTGACATTGCACATGCACCCATGACAATCCCAGGGGTGGTGGTGGGAACTAAGGTGCAGAAACCCATCACACATGGCCAGTCAACAAGACTCGTGAATGTCTGACACACTGCACAGTACGCCGTACATGGGCATGACGTGAAATCCACTACAATCAATGGGATCCCGGACACAGTCACACACCAATGAAGAAGTCAAGGTCACCCACAAAGAACACACATAGACAACTTCCAACATTGCAGCTCTGACCCTGAGGAGTAGCAGCAGTCACACACACAACGTGTCACAATCACTGAAAGCTAACACAAACTGTGAATTACATGACTTGTGTAACCAACAAGTGCCAAGGGGAATCCTGACGTGTCCCATCTGTGTTTGCCCACATCCCCAGCCCAGACAACAAATACAACTAGGGATGACAACCTCATGAACATTAGTTTGCCATGCACCCACATCCCGGAGAAACCAGGTCCAAGATGCTGGATGAACACAGGACATCTCAGCAAGCATCACAAACAGGAACAGCCCTAGGGAAACAGCCTGTGTAGGAAAAGGGAAGGGAACACACACAGACATGCTCACACAACACACAACACGGGCCCAGCCAATGTCACGGAATTACACACTGCCATGAGGGGACTCCACTCCTGTGTAAGGAAAGCTGTGCCATACGTTGTCTCTGCAGGGCTCCATCATGTCAGCAGTACACTTGGTCACTCAGTCAACAATTAGCACAAAATGAAAGCTCACGTCACATCAGCCTGGTCATGGGAGTGTCACCGGAATCATCTGCACAGATCCAACACACATGTATAGCAAGTTGCACTGATAACACAGATGAGTCCTTCCCCATTGATGCCCAAACTTGCATGTCCAGTGGAGATGCTCACACGGTCAGGGAAACAGACAAATTGAACAATGGCAAGCACAACTGATGTTCAGGGTTGTAAGCCACAGATGTGATATTGCAAATAAATGTAGGAAATCCCATTGGCAAATATTGAAAACATGACACCCTCATATTGCTGCAAAGGATGACATGGCTACACACCAGGATAGGACACATTCCCCCTGGACCACATGGGGTCCTGCACAGTAACACTTCATTTTCATGATATCAAATATCACCATCACTGCAGCAAGGGCATGGTTAGCATCATCAACATCATGTACATCTGAAGCTAAACCACCAGAGAACAGAAAGGAGCTTTATTCAGTATATGTGTCTGAAAACATGAAAGTCCAAGACAATACAAAGGCCAATGGCCAGTCCAACAGTTCAGTCTGAACAGGGTGACAATGGCAGATGTCACCCTCTGCTTGCCTGCACTGATATGGAGCAAGGACATTCCCCTTGGAGGGGCATACGGGGGGGCAGGCCAGGCACCGCAGGGACAGGATCAGGGCTCACCAGAAGGAGGCAGGGAAGGGGTGGCTGGTGCTGGAGAGTCACTGACAACTGCAGTGGAGGTATCTGACATGGTGTGTGCCGGCACAACTGGGGGGCATGAGTCAGATGGTGTGGGTGCCGGCACGACTGTAGTGATCCGGCCAGATGGAGTGGACAGTTTCCCCACTGCAGTGCCCAAGTCAGACGGGGTGGTAGTGGACTCCACTGCAGTGCCTATCTCCAGGGGAGTAGAATGGGGTTCAGGTAAGGTGGGCAGGACAGAGGGGGAGGACACGGTCTCCACACCAGTGGCACAAACATGTGCAGCGGGGGTGTGAGGCTGGAAGAGCAAGTGGTAGGTGGAGAAGGCCGGATCATTTTGGGGATGGTGTATCTGTGGGTGAGGGAACCTGGGGCAGGGTGTGGTGGGGGAACCAGTGTTGTGGGGGCCTGAGGGATGGAGGAAGGAGACTGTGTTGTTGAGCTGCAGGGCGGTGGCAGGGTCTTGCTCTTCCGGGCCCGGGGGGACTTGCGTGTGGGGGCCTTAGTCTGTCCGTGCCTGGGGGAGGGTGTCCGGGGGTGAGGGGCACTCCCCTCTGTGTGGGTGGACTTCCTCTTCCCCCTGTATGCTGGATCAGCTGGATCAGCTGGATCGGAGGGGAAGAGGCCGAGGTCACAGAGGAAGAGCTGCTGTGTAGGTGGGGTTGCAGGTGAGGCAAGGGAAGGGGTCTTGGAGGGAGAGGATTTGGAGGACTGCGGCGTGACTGTGGATGCCTGTGTGTGTGTCTGTTCCCCATCCCCTGTGGGTGTGGTATCAGTCCCCTGAGGATGCTTGCGTGCACGTTTTGCCTTTGTTTTTGGTGTATCTGTGCTGCTTGTGTCTGTGTGTTTGGGTGATTGTGCAGGTGTGCATGTGCTTGGGACAGGTAGGGTGCCAGGAAGTGTGGATGGGGCAGAGGTAGGAGGGGTGAGGGACTGTTGGAGGAGGGACACTGCTGCCGTCAGGGAGGAGTCCATGGACTTATTGCTCCTCTGTAGGGCAGACATGCCAGCTGAGATGCCCTCCATGAACGACACCAGCTGTGTCAACAGATTGGTGTGTGCATGGAGGACACTCAGCATAGCTGTCTGCCCTACATGGATCTGCTTAAGCAAGTATACAGACTCCTCACTCAGGGCAGCAGGGGACACAGGGGCAGGGGGTGCATTGCCTGGCAGGAAGGAGACACGCTCCCGAACACGGGAGCCTCCACGGACCTCTGGAATGGGAGCCGATGGGAGGGCAGTGGTGGTGGTGGTGGCGGGGCCAGCCATACTAGCTGGGGTGTGGTGGCTGCTGACACCCGCCTCCACAAGGGAGTCATCCTCCGAGCTGCTGTGGTCCTCAGCTGAGGTGGATGGTGCTGAGGACTCCTCGGTGTGGCTCCCCTCGCCCTCCGTGCCACTGGGTCCCTCCGACCACTCGTCGGCTGCTGACCCAGCCTGGCTCTGCAGCTCCTCCTGGTCCGTGGAGCTGTCCCCTCCTGTGGCCGTGGATGTATCTGCACACAATTAGGGAAACAGACAAACATCAGTCACCTGCACTGACCGCACACACCACAGTAAGTACAGCACATTACAGAGCAAGCCCTGGCATCCTTAGTCGAACATTGCCAAAAGTGCTCAAACAGATTAGGAGAAGCCAATTGTCAGTCTGATGGTCAACCATGGCACTCACACCCCTCCTGGCCTTTGTAGTAGGGTTCTGTTCTACCATATAACACAGACCTATGTACCTTTCAGCTCTGCCCATGAAACATGGCACTCCCATATAGGCCCCACCAGTCAGGCCCTCATAGATGACCTAAGCTGTCCATTTTTCTTTTAGCCTTTTAGTACCTGTCACAGTGGTCCACACCCCCTTAGATACATACACTTAGGCCCAAACCCACCTCCTTAGATGCACACACACATGTAGGCACAAGAGGCCACTGCCTCATGCTATCATTCTTCTAATACAACAAATCTTGTAGGCCTTTCTGACCTGACAGCAGGGACCTGTGCCATCCACGGCGGCACCAGCCCCCCCCTTGTAAATGTCCACAGTCACAAGAATAAGGTTAGCTCACATGTATGTGACACTCTGCTTGTACATCTTGCTCCTTCACAAGCAATGTGTGCAAATTTTTAACTCATGAAACTTTCAACGCTTGCTCCACTGAAACTGAAAAGGTGGCTCTGTGACAGAGAAATGATATATAAAATCCTCAAATTCTGAGCATCTTACGGTAAAAGTTATCTTTTTCTTATGTTTGCCGTCAAGAGCCTCGACCACCTGCTAAAAGCCCCTGTTTACACCATGATACCACTTCTCTGTTCTACAGGAAACTTTCTACAGTTACTGTAAGCGTGTGGTCAAGGACCCACGTCAGGGCCCACGTCAACTGTGGGTAGGTGTTCAGCATCAAGCCATATAAAAGCTTTGCACCCATGTCCACGCCCTGAACTCTTCATACCAGTGCATTGCATGGGGAGGGTTCACGGTCGGCCGTTCTCCTGATCCTGTGCCTTAAAATTCTACTATCAAGGTGGTAATGCTCTTTTCTGATTGCTAGCCTTTTGCCTTTGTCAGCCTCTCTAATTTAGCTCATCCACACCCAATTCATTGCATTCATCCTAGCTTAAACTGTGTAGCCTTGGATGGTTCTTGCTCTCTCATGTAAGATTTGCCTTCTAGGCGCTTGCCTATTCATGATCCCTCTTTTAAGACTTGCCCCATAGGCTGTAGCTCACAGATAGATAGTTACATAGATCTTTGTGCTTCACTTGAAATATGATTTGTAATATTGTTGATGCTTTCATTTTCATCCTGCTCATGTGTTGATGAGCAGCATCAAATGAACAGTTCTCGGTGTTACTGAATTGCTTAACAAAGTGCCACTGTATTTCACACCGTTGTTCCTTCTCATAAAGTGAACGAGCAGAGTGTGGGTCGTGCTCTCATGAGCCGGTAAGCAGAAGGGTGTGACCACCCATTTACCCTCAAACAGCTTGCACCCATCTGTCTGGTGCCTGCCGGATGGTAATACCCCAGTGTGGACACATGCACCACCTACCCAGTTGTTGGACATTGCAGGGAACACGGTGAAGTATGTGAACATGCACACATCACATCTCTTGCCCCTGAGTCAGTACAGGTGTCCGGATGAAGGGATGGCCAGAGTGTAATTTGAAATGCATGTGATGCATACCAGCACCAGACACCATGATGCACCCATGTCCTGATAGTCAAGGCCACAATGGGGTGCATGTTGCACATGTCACTCCCCTGCAGGATCACTCTTAGGAAGTTCAATGCCATGGCACATGCATGCCTGCAAAGTCATACATCACTGTCTCCAGTCACATGGGCAGGGCAGCCAGCTAACAACAGTCTGCACTGTGTCACAATCCAAGGTCATGGAGAATGCAAGTTCGGTAGCTGACAAGTGCACATGTCCAACCCCCCCCAACACATCATCAGAACTCGTATTTGTCCACGTCATACCAATTGGACATATGGGAGACATGAAACACAACTCTCTGAACCTGAGCACCTCACAGTCTGCTGTGAATGAAAAACAGCTGCCTGAACTTCTCAGTAGCATGCACCAGTCTGCACAGTCAAGTGATCAAACACCTATATGTCACCCAAGTATCGTCTCTCATGGTCACATCTCAGATGGCATGCTGAGCCATAACCGATAAACAGCCCAGTAGTCCTGACAACGAAGCCACAGCACAATGACACAGAGGCAGACACCTGAGGGAACATTTCACTGAGCACAACGTGTCAGCTGATACACGGGAGTGGGAGTACAGAGTGTAATGTATGCCCTGGAGTAGGCATGACTGTCCTGCTCCACGTGAATGAGAGATGAGCCCTGGACAGTAGGCATGTGGCTAAGCATGTGTGACACACTTGATATACATACTCCTGAGGCCCAAACATTGTTCCCACCCGCAGCATGGGGGTGTGCCAAATACCCCAGACACATGTGGTGAGTCAGATCAGCAACTGGAACACATAACAAAGTTACACGCAGATTACATGTCAGAACTCAGGCATTGTGTAAGCAAGTGACCCACCCATGAAGCCCACCACAAAGGTACGGTAACAAATGCTGGCCCCCACCCTGAGCTAAGCAAAATGCAAGGACACAGTACCCAAGTGACACAATTTCCAGAATGTAAGGGTGGGCATGTCACAATTGAGGGACATGGGTCCTGGACCACAAGACTGATGTACTGTGGATGTTCAACCAGGCCAGAGGAGGGCACATAGCATGTCAGACAAAGTTCACAGTGCAGTCATGGACTCACCCCCTCCTTGCTGCTGTCTGGCCTTCAGCTGCCCATCCAGGTCAGGGAAGACCACCGCCAGGATCCGGAGCAGGTGGGGGGTCAGGGTCCGGTGTCCGCCCCTCCTGCGAGGAGGCGACAGCTTCAGCTGGACCCTTGCGATCCTCCGGGTCCAGCCACGAAGGTCCTGCCACCTCTTCTGGCAGTTGCGGATCCAGCGCTTGTACTCCCCCACGGATCTTACTGCCCGGACGATGGTCAGCCAGATCTCCTGCTTCTGGTGGGCATCAACCTGTGAGGATGACAAAGTGAAAAAGGCCATTACTACACATGCAACATCTCCGTGCATCACACAGTTGGATATACATGTCTCAATCACAGGGGCACATGATGTACACAGGCAGTGCAACTATGGCTATGAACAGTTTACCAGCAGTTACTAAATGGTATCATTGCCTGGGAAGTAAAACCTTGTTGGAATGCACAGTTACTACACTATACCTGTTCAGTGCATGTAACTACACACTTTGGGGGGTGAGAACTACTCAGTGAGCATGCTAGCCAGTGGTGTGCACACTATAAGTCTTGCTAGTCAGACAACATGCACATGTAGTAAGGCAGTGGACAGCACACTCACCTGCTCCCCTGGTTTCCCATACAGCTTGCTGTACTGTGGAAGGAGGCTGTCCAGCAGGGCCTGGTTCTCCTCGTTGGTGAAGGCTGGGGCTCTCTCCACAGTACGTGCCATTGCAGTAGCCAGAGGATGCAGAGACAGCAGCAGTGTTGGTGGCAGATGTCGTCCTGGAGCATGTAGTGCAGGCAAGTGAGCTCTCAGGGGAACAGCCAGCATTATATGTGTGCTGCAGAGGCAGATACTGTCCCATGTGTCCAAAGTGATAGGTCCAAGTCGTTTGCATCTTCTGAATCTGGCCAATCCATGGAATTGCACCACTTATACACGCCCACAGCATCCTTCAAAAGTTAAACTTCATGACACCCATGAATTTGCAACATTGTTGTGGCTGGCCAACTGAATTCACTGCATCAGACTCGTTACAGATTCGAAAACGCGTCCGTTGCAATGCCAGGCCGTAGCCAATGCGTGCGCACCGATCGGTCCATTGCTGTACAACGCGTATTCCAGAAAACAACGCGTACACGCACACATCAAATGCGATGGCCAATGTGTGCGCACCGATCGGTCCATTGCTGTACAACGCGTACCCGCACACATCATATGCGATGGCCAATGCGTGCGCACCGATCGGTCCATTGCTGTACAACGCGTACCCGCACACATCATATGCGATGGCCAATGCGTGCGCACTGATCGGTCCATTGCTGTACAACGTGTACCCGCACACATCATATGCGATGGCCAATGCGTGCGCACCGATTGGTCCATTGCTGTACAACGCGTATTCAGGGAAACAACGCGTACCCGCTCACATCGTATGCAATGCCCAATGAGTGCGCACCGATCGGTCCACTGCTGTACAACGCATACCCGCACACATCATATGCGATGGCCAATGCGTGCGCACCGATCGGTCCATTGCTGTACAACGCGTATTCCGGGAAACAACGTGTACCTGCACACATCATATGCGATGGCCAATGCGTGCGCACCGATCGGTCCATTGCTGTACAACGCGTGCACCCGCTCACATCGTATGCAATGGCCAATGCGTGCGCACCGATCGGTCCATTGCTGTACAACGCAGTATTCCGGGAAACAACGCGTACCCGCTCACATCAGTATGCAATGGCCAATGCGTGCGCACCGATCGGTCCATTGCTGTACAACGCGTACCCGCACACATCATATGCGATGGCCAATGCGTGCGCACCGATCGGTCCATTGCTGTACAACGCCGTATTCCGGGAAACAACGCTGTACCCGCTCACATCGTATGCAATGGCCAATGCGTGCGCACCGATCGGTCCATTGCTGTACAACGCGTATTCCGGGAAACAACGCGTACCCGCACACATCATATGCGATGGCCAATGCGTGCGCACCGATCAGTCCATTGCTATACAACGCGTACCCGCACACATCATATGCGATGGCCAATGCGTGCGCACCGATCGGTCCATTGCTGTACAACGCGTACCCGCACACATCATATGCGATGGCCAATGCGTGCGCACTGATCGGTCCATTGCTGTACAACGTGTAGTCGCACACATCATATGCGATGGCCAATGCGTGCGCACCGATCGGTCCATTGCTGTACAACGCGTATTCCGGGAAACAACGCGTACCCGCTCACATCGTATGCAATGGCCAATGCGTGCGCACCGATCGGTCCATTGCTGTACAACGCGTACCCGCACACATCATATGCGATGGCCAATGCGTGCGCACCGATCGGTCCATTGCTGTACAACGCGTATTCCGGGAAACAACGTGTACCTGCACACATCATATGCGATGGCCAATGCGTGCGCACCGATCGGTCCATTGCTGTACAACGCGTACCCGCTCACATCGTATGCAATGGCCAATGCGTGCGCACCGATCGGTCCATTGCTGTACAACGCGTATTCCGGGAAACAACGCGTACCCGCTCACATCGTATGCAATGGCCAATGCGTGCGCACCGATCGGTCCATTGCTGTACAACGCGTACCCGCACACATCATATGCGATGCCCAATGCGTGCGCACCGATCGGTCCATTGCTGTACAACGCGTATTCCGGGAAACAACGCGTACCCGTTCACATCGTATGCAATGGCCAATGCGTGCGCACCGATCGGTCCATTGCTGTACAACGCATATTCCGGGAAACAACGCGTACCCGCACTCATCATATGCGATGGCCAATGCGTGCGTACCGATCGGTCCATTGCTGTACAACGCGTACCCGCACACATCATATGCGATGGCCAATGCGTGCGCACCGATCGGTCCATTGCTGTACAACGCGTATTCCGGGAAACAGCGCTACCCGCTCACATCGTATGCAATGGCCAATGCGTGCGCACCGATCGGTCCATTGCTGTACAACGCGTATTCCGGGAAACAACGCGTACCCGCTCACATCGTATGCAATGGCCAATGCGTGCGCACCGATCGGTCCATTGCTGTACAACGCGTACCTGCACACATCATATGCGATGGCTAATGCGTGCGCACCGATCGGTCCATTGCTGTACAACGCGTACCCGCTCACATCGTATGCAATGGCCAATGCGTGCGCACCGATCGGTCCATTGCTGTACGATGCGTCCCTGTACAGGTCACTCGCATTTGTCACTATGCTTGTCACTGGTGAACGTATGCCAGCCACATTCACTTGCCAGGGACTCAGGGCACACCTACAACACCACAGCCTGTCCACACTGTATCCTAAGGCATGTGAGGCTGCATTACCTTTTCTGTGTATGGGGGTCAACATGTGGTCTTTGGGGTGGCACTTGGGGGCAGCCACTCCCAGGCTGTGCACGTGTTCATGGGGACAGGATCCTGTGTGTGTTGTGCACATGACTACTGTGATGTGCAACTGTTCATTTCAGAGCATGTGGCATGGTCACATTTCCAGGTTGTGTATGTGTATGTCATGTCACAAACCCCCAGAGTCCCATGTGGGAAGGTATGTACATCACAGGGTGACCCATTGCCACAATAGTGATGGCCCTCCACAGTCTGTGTGCATGTTGTGTTTCCGATGTCTCTGATTCCATGTGCACAATGGGAGACAGTCTCCACATCCACGTTGTTTGTGCATGGACTTTGATGTTGTGCGTGTGTGTGTCACAGACGTCCATGTCTGTCCTGCAGAGGCAACAGGGGCCACTACCTGTGGGAGTCATGGTTGTTTTTCTGGCGTGTACATGATGCGCCATGTCATGCCAGTGTCCATGTGGCAATACAGGGTCCCTGGGAATCTACCTGTCAATGAGCTGTGATGCCTGTGGCGCATCTGTCCAAACATGTCACTGTGGTGTGTGTTTGGAACGTGACAGCAGTAAATGGGTACTGTGACACAGCCTAATGATTTCCCATTGCAGAACCTGGAACTTGTTGTCAACACATGTTGAACTGTGATGTTAGATGTTGGCCATGTAGATGCCATATCTGTCCATTCAGAACGGCACACACATCAGGTATTTGTGTCTCGTGATGATGTATCATGTGATATTGAGTATGGTCAATGGCACATATGTGGGGTGACTGACAATCTTTCTTTCTTCACCTATGCACTGCAGGGCACCAGCTGTCCATAGACCATTCCCAGACCTTGCAACGATGGTAGAACGTGACTGCATCCGCCGGTACCGCTTCAACAGGGCGCAGATCGAGGAATTGGAGGTGCAGTTGGCCCCACATTTGCAACCTGGCCGCCCATACCCTACAGCGCTGACCCCCAAGGTAAAGGTGATGGCAGCCCTACACTTCTTTGCCACCGGTACCTTCCAACACACTGTGGCGACTGCTGGTGGGATGTCACAGACTATGTTCAGCCGTGTGCTACGCGATGTTTTGGAGGCTATGTTGAGGAACCTGAACCAGTACATCTATTTCCCCAAACGTCGACAACTCACTGACGTTAAGAGTGACTTCTATGCCCTGGTGAGGATGCCACATGTAATTGGCTCCATTGATGGGAAACATGTGGCTTTGGTACCACCACAGGCACATGAGCAGGCATACCGGAACAGGAAACATTATCATTCAATCAATGCTCTGGTGGTATGTCTTGCAGATATGAGCATCACACAGGTGTGTGCCCGTTTCCCCGGTTTGGCACACGATGCCTACATGATGAGGAGTAGTCGCATCCCGAGGATGATGTCACAGATGCAGAACCAGCGTGCCTGGCTTGTCGGTGTGTACTGACTTTGTACCATTGTGTGTGTTCTGCTATGTTGTATTCCGCCCACTTTTCAAACTCAGCTAATGTGCAATTGTCTGTCTGTAGGTGACTCCGGATACCCCAACATGCCGTGGTTGCTGACACCCCTCAGGAATCCTGTGACACCAGCCCAGATGCGCTACAATGAGGCACATGGTCGGACCAGGAGAGTGATCGAGTGGACATTTGGTCTCCTGAAGAGCCGCTTCCGCTGCCTGTACAGGACAGGAAGGGCCCTCCCATATGCCCCAGCAAAGGTGTGCAAGATTGTCATCATCTGCTGCATGCTACACAACCTGGCAGTGCGGAAGGAGTTGCCTCTCATCCTGGATGACGATGACCAACGTCCGCCACCTGTGGAGGATCGTGGCCTGGGCCACGATGCCAGTGATGATGATGATGACGATGGTGATGTCCGCATACAGCTCATCACCAACTTCTTCAGCTGAATGTGAGTATCCGGAGAGTTGTCATGTCAATGATGTGAGTTTGCATGATATGTGTGGGTGGTGCTCTGGTGCTGTTTGAGTGTGGCCATGTGCTACTTGACTGGATGCTTGCAGCCATGTGTCCTTACAGGTAGTCTGTACTCCCCAACAGTGTTGACATGCTAACTTGGTTTTGTGTAGTTATCTTGTGACATGTATTGGGCATGAGTATTGCAGTTCTGTCCTGTTCTTCAGTGGTTTTGACTGTGTGTCATGTCTGTCCTTCACAGGATGCTTACAGAGTTGTTTGGTCAACTTGGATCCCCCGACACCATGATTCAGCTTTCAGGGTGGCAACAGTCATTTCCCTACAGGTGATGTGCCACACACCCCTGGACTTTATATCTTCTGCACTTTTTGACTGTGTGGCCACTGCCACGTGGGATTACCTTGCATTTGTAGTGGAAACAACATGTTGCAAATGTGTAATAAACCTGTGCTTCACTTTGGGATGTGCGTTGTCTGTGGTCACACAGCTGACTGACATTTGCTTACTGCACCTGTGGGCTAGTTAACACAGACTCTGAATAGGTGTGGTGTCTGTGCATTCCACAGTATTTCCTGGCAACATCAGTGTAGGCGATGAGTCCGATGGCCCTGGTGTCTCTGTGTTGTGTAGCCCTAGTGGTGTGTCTCCCTCATATGTGTCACGTCACCATGACTCACATGACGGTGTTGTACTTGCTGTAGCAGTTAGCATACACAGTGTAATTTAGCAGATCATCATCCCCATGACAGTAACCACGTTGGAATCACAACAGAGGCAAGTATGGTGTATTAGTGATTTTATTTACATACATGTGTGAGTACAGTGCACAGGATTGTGGGTGCTGTACATTGGGATTGGGATCCAAAGTTCCCAGATGAGTTGGAAGTCTTGGTAGCAGAAATGTCCTGAGTAAAGTCCACAGTCATCTGATACATTAGTCCAACTTAAACTCCCCATGTCATGTGGGAGAGTTGTGTTGCATTCTACAGGGTGAACAGTTTGCACACAAAGGAGAATTTCCAGAACAGGTGTTGGCTTCCTGGGGGATGTACATGGCCATCGACCTCTCAGGTTTCCTTCCTCGGAAGACCCCTCTTCTTTGGGGGGGACCCTCACGTGCAGGCTGCTGCGGTGCAGGGGACTCTCCGCCAGAGTCCTCCTCCCTCCCTGTGGCAGTTGCAGTTGTTGGGGCACCAGATGTTGTGGGCACACAGGGAGGTGTGGCCATGTTGGTGCTATTCTGGCGGAGCCATGTCAATATGTCCCTATGCACCGCTGTCAGTTCTTGCCATGTGTCCCACTTGGACTCCATGCGAGACATGTGTGTCTCCACACGGGACATGTGGGAGTCCAAGCGGGCATGATGGGCAGCCTGCTGCTGTTGAATGTCCTTGAGGATCCCCACTACCTGGGTGACCTCTCCGGTGTGATTCTGGTACGCCTCAGCAATGCGTGCCAGTTGTGGGTCATCATGCAGTCCAGACCCCTCTGCAAACAGCGACCTATGTCTACCACCTCTCCCACCACCCCTGGAGACACATGCGGGACCTGCGGTGGCACGCACAGGTGACCCTCGGCCCCCTTGGGGGTTGTTACTGGGGTCGTTGTCCGTAGCTTGACGTTGGGCCAGGGTCCCTGTGCTGTTGTCATTGGTGGTCCTTGGTCTGTCCGTGTCGGCGGGGGTGGTCTGTGTGTTGGCAGTTGTTGGAGGAGTGGGTGCAGGGGGTACAGATGTTGGTCCTGCTGGTGCTGCATGATGACTCACGCTGGAGGGGCCAGGTAGGTCTTCGCCATCCGAGGAGGGCAGAGGCTGTTCCACACCAGTGGGCTCAGTGTCCCCCGGAGCCTGGGACAGGGACTCCTCCTCGCCTGCTGCTGTGTCCCCATCATCACCTGTTTTTGGAAGAGACACACAATGTATGTTATATTTCTACAGGAATCAATGGTTCACACACCTGACAGTTTTGACTGTACCTCTGGATGCGGGCCTGTACATTGCATTGTCCTACGTTGTCACAGTAAGAGGTTGATATTGGTGTAGCACATTGTCCTACAAACCTGAGGCATTTCAATGTGAATGTTGAGGTGTGTGCATGGCCAGCATTGGTTGTATTTGGTGGACATCCGGCCCTCCTTCTCCACCCAGCCCAGTTATCCCACCATGAAGCATGCCACCCTTGCAGTGGGTTCAGGTTGACTCTCAGGATGTCATTCAGTGGTGTCCTGCTGTTGGTTGGTGCACAGGTCCCAGCAGGGCCTGGTACTCCCCACAACAGAGCACCATTGTCAGACATCTTTGATAAGGCTTTTCACTCCCTGTGAGGTGTGTATGCTTCAGTGCTAGCTTGCTGGGCCATGTGGGTGGGGGATGTTGAGCTGTGACTGACACTCCCATCATGCTATTGCCTACACCCCCTTCCCAGCATGCCCATACTTCCTTCCTTTTGACTCTGCTTCCCTGTGGGGTAGTGTGCCTGTGCTGACAGGATGGCTGACAGTGTTGTCCTGGCGTTTGTTTGGCTACAAGTCCCAAGAGGGTCCCTGTGCTTCACACAGCATAACCCAGGGTGGTGGTTCTTTGTGGGATATTTAATTTGAGTGTGAGGCATTGCATTCTCCCAGGTGAGTTGTGTGGAGTTTGTGTTAAGGGGGTGTGTGAGAAAAGCTACTCGTGACTATGGTCAGAGCTGTCAGTCCTCCTTCCCACCCAGCCAGATATCCCACCATGGAACGTGCTTCCATTGCAGGTAGTGCAAGTTGGCTTTCAGGATGTCAGGCAGTGGTGTCCTGCTGTTGGTTGGTGCACAGTTCCCAGCAGGGCCTTGTGCTCCCCACAGCAGTACCCAGTGTCAGCCATCTTGTCAGTTGTTTTCCACTCCCTGTGATGTGAGCATGGTTCAGAGTGGTGTTGATGGGCCAATTGTGAGGGTGACCAATATCTGTGACTACCACTCCCATCCTGCTATTGCCTACACCCCCCTTCCCAGCATGCCCATACCTCCTTCCTTTTGAGTGGACTTCACTGTGTGTGAGTGTGACAGCAATGGCAAGATGGCTGACAGTGTGGTCCTGTTGTTTGTTGGTGCACAGTTCCCAGCAGGGCCTTGTGCTCCCCACAGCAGTACCCAGTGTCAGACATCTTTGAAGTGGCTTTTCACTCCCTGTGAGGTGTGCATGCTTCAGTGTGAGCTTGCCGGGCCATGTGGGTGGGGGATGTTGAGCTGTGACTACCACTCCCATCATGCTATTGCCTACACCCCCCTTCCCAGCATGCCCATACTTCCTTCCTTTTGAGTGGACTTCACTGTGTGTGAGTGTGACAGCAATGGCAAGATGGCTGACAGTGTGATCCTGTTGTTTGTTGGTGCCCAGTTCCCAGCAGGGCCTTGTGCTCCCCACAGCAGTACCCAGTTTCAGCCATCTTGTCAGTTGTTTTCCACTCCCTGTGATGTGAGCATGGTTCATAGTGGTGTTGATGGGCCAATTGTGAGGGTGAGCAATATCTGTGCCTACAACTCCCATCATGCTATTGCCAACACCCCCCTTCCCAGCATGCCCATACTTCCTTCCTTTTGAGTGGACTTCACTGTGTGTGAGTGTGAGAGCAATGGCAAGATGGCTGACAGAGTGGTCCTGTTGTTTGTTGGTGCACAGTTCCCAGCAGGGCCTTGTGCTCCCCACAGCAGTACCCAGTGTCAGACATCTTTGGAGTGGCTTTTCACTCCCTGTGAGGTGTGCATGCTTCAGTGTGAGCTTGCCGGGCCATGTGGGTGGGGGATGTTGAGCTGTGACTACCACTCCCATCATGCTATTGCCTACACCCCCCTTACCAGCATGCCCATACTTCCTTCCTTTTGAGTGGACTTCACTGTGTGTGAGTGTGACAGCAATGGCAAGATGGCTGACAGTGTGGTCCTGTTGTTTGTTGGTGCACAGTTCCCAGCAGGGCCTTGTGCTCCCCACAGCTGAGGCCAGTGTCAGACATCTTTGAAGTGGCTTTTCACTCCCTGTGAGGTGTGCATGCTTCAGTGTGAGCTTGCCGGGCCATGTGAGTGGGGGATGTTGAGCTGTGACTACCACTCCCATCATGCTATTGCCTACACCCCCTTCCCAGCATGCCTATACTTCCTTCCATTTGAGTGGACTTCACTGTGTGTGAGTGTGACAGCAATGGCAAGATGGCTGACAGTGTGGTCCTGTTGTTTGTTGGTGCACAGTTCACAGCAGGGCCTTGTGCTCCCCACAGCTGAGGCCAGTGTCAGACATCTTTGAAGTGGCTTTTCACTCCCTGTGAGGTGTGCATGCTTCAGTGCTAGCTTGCTGGGCCATGTGGGGGTGGGATGTTGAGCTGTGACTACCATTCCCATCATGCTATTGCCTACACCCCCCTTCCCAGCATGCCCATACTTCCTTCCTTTTGAGTGGACTTCACTGTGTGTGAGTGTGACAGCAATGGCAAGATGGCTGACAGTGTGATCCTGTTGTTTGTTGGTGCCCAGTTCCCAGCAGGGCCTTGTGCTCCCCACAGCAGTACCCAGTTTCAGCCATCTTGTCAGTTGTTTTCCACTCCCTGTGATGTGAGCATGGTTCATAGTGGTGTTGATGGGCCAATTGTGAGGGTGAGCAATATCTGTGCCTACAACTCCCATTATGCTATTGCCTACACCCCCCTTCCCAGCATGCCCATACTTCCTTCCTTTGGACTCTGCTTCCCTGTGGGGTAGTGTGCCTGTGCTGACAGAATGGCTGACAGTGTTGTCCTGGCGTTTGTTTGGCTACAAGTCCCAAGAGTGTCCGTGTGCTTCACACAGCATAACCCAGAGTGGTTGTTCTTTGTGGGATGTTCAATTAGAGTGTGAGGCATTGCATTCTCCCAGGTGAGTTGTGTGGAGTTTGTGTTAAGGGGGTGTTTGGGAAAAGCTGCTTGTAACTTTGGTCAGAGCTGTCAGTCCTCCTCACCACCCTGCCAGATATCCCACCATGGAACGTGCTTCCATTGCAGGGAGTGCAAGTTGGCTTTCAGGATGTCAGTCAGTGGTGTCCTGCTGTTGGTTGGTGCCCAGTTCCCAGCAGGGCCTTGTGCTCCCCACAGCAGTACCAGTGTCAGCCATCTTGTCAGTTGCTTGCCACTCCCTGTGATGTGAGCATGGTTCAGAGTGGTGTTGATGGGCCAATTGTGAGGGTGACCAATATCTGTGGCTACCACTCCCATCATGCTATTGGCTACACTGTCTTCACCAGCATACACAGAATTCCTTCCTTTCAGTGAGCTTCCCTGTGAGGTGGTGTTCTAGTGGTGGCAAAATATCTGACAGTGTTTGTTGGTTAGATTTGTGCCACTGCCTTGCTCTATTTGTTGTTAGGTTTGTACATGTCATGACACAGTTACATATCACTATGAGATGGCAGGTATTGTGTTTGTCTGACTAGCATTCACATCTTGGGATGATTATCTTTTGGTTGCTGTGGATTTGCTAAGGGTGCATGGTTTGACTATCCCCTTGACAGTGATGTGTGTGTATTGTCACACCATATTGTGTATATTTGTTGTGTACTCACCAGGCTCTGGGATGTTTGTTAGTCCATATACGCTCACCGGTGGTTGGATGGCCCGCACCTTCTCCTCCCAGGGCCTGAGGTATAGTGGTTTGGCAGGAGGGCCACTGCCGGTGTGCTGACTCACGATGTAATCCTTCTTCAGTATGTCCCTGACCCTCCTGCACACATCATACCACCTGTTCTGGATGTCTTCCTTTGTGCGCAAACATGGTGATTGTGCGTTGACCCTGTCGACGATCCTCTCCCACATCTTGGTTTTCTGCGCCATGGGGGTCTGTTGGACCAATGTACCAAACAACTGTGGCTCTACCCTGAGGATCTCGTCTACCAGGACTTCCAATTCACTATCTAGGAACTTATGATTCTTCTTTGGGGACATGGTGATGGGTGGTGGTGGTGATTGATGTGTATGTGTGTACAAGTGAGGGTGGGTGAGTGTAGGTTTTGCTGGGTGTATGTGAGGGTGCTATTTGTTGAGGTGCTAATGGTGTGTGGCTTGTGTGATGGATGAGCTGTGAGTGTGTCTGTGGTTGCTGTCTGATGGTGTTCTGTGCTGGCAGGTCAGTGGAATTTGCAAAGGATCATGGTAGGGATTTGTGGCCTTTATATAGGTGGAGTTGGGGGTGTGTCCTTGTTCCATGTTTTTTTCCCCCCTGTATTTATTGACTTTGTCATTGCTTGTTTGGCCCTCTTTTTTTGTATTTTTTCCTTTGTATTTTTTGTGCATGTAGGAGACGTTCTTCTGACCGAGTAGGACGCTGCAGTTGTCTCGTGCAAGTTTCTCCGAGTCGTTCCCGCTGTGTTTCAGCTAGGTTTATTGTGCAGCGTACGCATCGGTCGCGGAGTATTGTGTTGGTTCGGCTGGCTTTTGTATGCGTGTCGGTCGTACGGCTTGAGCTCCGTGCGACTCGGTCTGGTTTTCCACGCATTGCATCGTACTGCGCGGGTCGGAGTTTGCGGGTACGTTTCGTTCGTGTTCATTCCTTGTGCGTGTCGGTCGGTGCGATTCGCATGGTTTCCCGGCCGGATAGCTTGTTTCCGTCCGGTTCGGTCGTTCGGCTTGTGTTACGTACGAGTCGGTCGTGATTCACATGCATTTCATCGTACTACCCGGGTCGGGCAGCGCCGGTACGTGTCGGTCGGACTAAATTCCCGTACCGAGTCGCTCAGTACGTTTTCTGGCCCGAATCGGAATCGACCTCTAAGTCTGTGATACACTCACTAAGTTGGATTATGCCAGAGACCTGTCACAACAAACAAGTTCTTTTCTTGAGATGAGCTTTTTATTACAGCCCGTGTAATGTGAGGCAAGCAACACTTTGTGACCACGCATGTGAGTATCATTAATGCCGGAAGAACGTCACGCTCACCCCTATTCATGGAAGTACAACACAGTTCGGGCATAAATCACAAAGCAGCCACCAAATGTGTATATATCATATCTGAAATACAGGTATATGTATATAACATATCGGAAATACAGATATATGACAAGTCAGCCAAATTCCATCCTAAAATAAAAGCAATAATCTGGGTGTGCATAATCCTTGGAATCCAGCATGACCCCAATAGTACCACGTGCAATCAAAAACACATTAATTTTTTCACTGCAATCTCAAATCAAATAGTACTTCATAAAACAGGACGAGCACATATTTGAGTGTAGTCTAATAATGTGTTTCCCTTGCTTTTATGATGGAATTTGACTGATTTATCATACATCTGTATTTCAAATCTAGTATACATACATATCTGTGATTCAGATATGGTATATAGACATTTGGTTGATGCAGTGTGATTTAGTGTCTGAACTGGATTGCACTTCCATGAATAAAAGGTGAGCGGGATGTTCTTAAGGCATTAATGATACTCATATGCATGATCTCAAAGTGTTGCTTGGCTCACATTATAATGGCTGTGATAATAAGCTCGGCTCAGGAGAGGAACGCGTTTGTTGTGACACATCAGGTCTCCGGCATAATTCAACTTAATGAGTGTTTCACAGACTAAGTTTTTCAATTGCTTGATATATTTCTTAACACATTTTTTAAATGGATTTTGGTTATGGTCTTCTGTTTCCTTTATGAGTGTGTCACTTGGTATTTGAGAGTTTATGAAACTGTAATTACTAAACATTAATTTGTGACACATTATATGGCCTTCTAGCTCTGATAAGGTCGGAATTGGCGAAATACGTGTTTGCTAGAATGGAGGAATAATAAAGACGACTTTAGAATATCCTCAGAGACTGCAATGTTCATTCTTTGGATGACTGGAAAAGGAGAGTGCTTGAGGGATCATTGTTTACCTGTTTGGGATCCTCCCACTGAGTAGCCAGCCACTCATTCCCTCTGGAAGCATTAAGACTTGAGACTACAAAAATTGATGTGATTACTTAGGTTGTGTGCTCCCATTTTCTCCTGAATGCCATTGGCAGTGATAAAGCTTTTCATGTACATTTTTTTTAGATCCTTCTTAAAGACACTACTCAACTCTCATAGTATGTAGACTCTGTAAATATAGATTCATGGGATATTCCCTCTAGACATCTTTCAAGGTTTGTCTTACATTCCAATAAAGGTACTCGCTTCTTCGTGAAAACGCGAGATGTTTGGCTGTTTATTTTAACTGTCATGCTTTACGCTGACTTGGCAGGGACCATTTATAGAAAACTGTTGAGTTTTTGGGCGTAAACCAGTGAAAAGTTCATTCCATCTCGTATAAAGGTTCCACTTCACCTCTGCTAGCAGAAATATACCACAAACTCACAGCCCGTCTTACCCCTCTCCATTTCTTAAGCCCACCAACAAGATGTGTCCACCAACAAGATGTGTCCATAAAACACAACGTGGATACTAAGAATTTCTCCCTGGAGGTCACATAACTGCTTGGAGAAATGGGCACCTTGCCTACATATTTAACTTATTCAAAAGCTCAAAGATTGTCCAGGAAAATGGCAATAGTCGGACATTTTGGGGGATAGGAAATAATTTGGATTTTACCTGCATTATTGTAGGAAGGAGCTTAGATTATTACAACACACTATCTTCAGTTTCCATGTATGTGGGTCTGTCTGATTCCAATCTACTGGACAATGTCATGACAAGAACAAACACAGTAAAAAACATGCACTATAAGGTCTCAATATAACAACCCTTGACTTCTTCACCCCCGTTAGCCTGTCTTAGATGTGTACAGCAGAATCCAAGTTTAGCATCCGTATTTCCACACGCTGTGTTGCCCTGAGGGGCAGTGTCTGTCATTAAGTAATTTGCCCGACTAAGCCATCTCTAAATATGTTCTCCAATTACCCAAATGTTTTGCACCATTTGGGACTTATTGTGATGTAACGAACATGCTTAAAAGTCAGCGAGGTCCGAAGTGAACAACCTCTTTGCCCAAGGGTTTTGCCCAAACAGTGCCCCCTCACTTTGCGCCACCTTCAACTGAATGTGATGCCACAAAAAGCCCTTGGCAGAGCCAAGAAATAAAATGCTTCCTACTCGGTGTCCATGAATTGCTCTCTTCTCATTCCGTCTTGTCAGCAGCGAGATTTCTTCATTAGGGGGATGGGTGACAGAGAATGTGACATGGGCTCGCAGGGGTTAGGGGTGCTTCTTAAACCAACTTTTTTGTTAATAGGAAAGTTTTCGTAGAAAGACGTTTTGCCCATATTATTTTCTCGGGCCATATTTATGTAATCTGATACCTATTTTATGTGTGCTGTTGCAAGAGAACACGAGGACTCACGCAAAGACTTAAAAGGTGGAGGGATGTATCCTTACGGCTAGAGCTGCCGACTTTGGAGCTGAGGAACCAGGTTAGAGCCTGGGTGTCTTCTCAGCATCCTGTGATTCTGGGTAAATCACAAAATCTCCCCGCGCCTACCATAAAACAACTATTTGCAATGCAATTGGTCTAGCATTTTGGCGGGTTTGAGCTATTGGCATTGGCATTTATGTTATGGTTTTTAAAGCATAAATAACAGGCATTGTAATTTACAATGCCAATAGCTTACACTCGCGTAAATGCGAGACCTATTGCATTGCAAATGCTTGTTTAAATGTAGGCAATGGTCCTTGGGACTACTGCCTGCTCTTAAAATATATTTTGTTTAACATTCTCAAAGTGGAAGGGGTCGACTTTGAGAATGGGTTACCACCAATTTTGAATTGGTGGTGAAGTATTACTGTTTTTTGCGACCGGAATTCTGTTGCAAAACATTAACACTTTACACTACCATTTGGTATTTGGAAGGGACACCCAAAATATGCCCTTTCCAAATGCCGAATTGGTATTGGCTCGCAAACCCAAATTGCAATTTGGTAATTTGTTACTGAAATTCAATTTGAGGTTTGTATATCAAAAAAGCATTTTTGAGGTCGCAAACAGCCCGATTGTGTGCATAGGCCACTTTCGACCTCAAAAATGCTTTCTACATCTGGCCCACCATTCCGATTAGGCATTTGGAAGGGATCCCCCTTTCAAATACCAAATCAGTATTTGGTAGCTCGGTAACGTGTTACAGAATCGCAATTTGATGTTTGTACATACCAAAAAGCTTTTTTGAGGCCAAAACGGCCTGATTTTGCAAATCAAAATTGGACCTGTGGCAACCTCAAAAAAGCTTTGTACATCTGGCCCTAAATTATTAAACTGCTAACACTATATTTTGCAACCAAATAGAAGCTGCAAATTGGCGTGTTTATTTTCTCAGCACAGATCCCTAACGTATTATACATATCCGTAAGCCAAGAAGCTCTCTAATAAGAAGAGATTTAAGGGAATGATGATGGTGTGACCATGTACTGCAAGGAATACAACATCCTTTGCCATACATTTGAAGAATATTGAAAAAAAAACACTGCCCAACCGATGATATTTTGAGATAAATGTATTTGAATTCCACATACTAGTTTGCGGAAGCTGTTGGAGGCATTGAATGTAGAAAATGTCGCTGATGCCATTTACAAAGAAACCCGACAGCACAAAAAGCACATTTTGTCATCTTACGAAAATAGGTCAATGGGAAGCCACAAACCCTGAGAAGCATTTCAAACGCCCTCCAATGCTGAAAAAAGAAGATGTGATGAGCGTCACCTTCTTTTGGTTGATGAGGTTTAACACTTAAAATGGAGGATAATGAGTTTAGAAATTGAGCCGTTTGCGACCGCTAAATATGTCTGTGGCGGGGTACCCTGCTGTTAGGCGGGGTAGCTTAGCTTCCTGCGAGTGAAACATTATTTTGAATGCATTTAAAGTTTTCTGGAATCTTGCCTCTGACTATTATTGGTTTAATAGTTGTGTTCTAGAACGGTTACTTAGTTGGGTTAGGTAGTTTAAAACCAGATCCCAGGTGGATAGTTTTTTTTAAAAACTTTATTTTTTCCCCTCTTCATAATAGAAAAACAATATGGACAAAAGATAGCCAAACAAATGACAGTATGTGACAATGGCATTGTAGTGAAATTCTAACAAAGCATGGAGGGTAGTTACATATGGCGCTATGAAGCAGAGGCAGTCATGGATCCCTTTCACAGTCATTATCCTGTGGGAAGGTTGGGAGATACTTGTACAGAAAGCATCAGTAAATTATAATAGCCTATCGCAATCCTATCAGGTACAACAGCAGACTATGCAGTGCTAGGTGGATAGTTTATTAATATTTGCATATGTGAGAAAGAGATAGGCGCATGTTACTATTTACTACAGAGTATCTGAAGGGGCGATTACTCCGGAAATGGTCGAAATGCTCAAGGGAGAAGTTGAATTGTATGGCACAGATAACTACTACTGTTAGAAATAGCAGAGTCGAAACATGGCATTGACTAGAGGTATTCTTTAATAGCATTGGAAAGGGAAGGGAATAGCCACTGTATCAAAGAGGTACAAAGTGTTATCCTAGGAGAAAGGGAGTGCAAATTGCATTTTTTACAGGAGATCTACCTTACTGTTTGTGAAAGGCAAAAGGTTAAGAAGAAGTGGAGAGGCCACATTTTTTCAACAGAAAATTCTGCCTTTTTCCATGATGTCCTTATATGGGTGAATCCTAAATTTACATTGAAAGTGAATAAGATACTGATTGAGGTTCAGGGTCGGCCTATTTTTTACATGGAACATTATGTGGTCTTCCACTTTTCCTGCAATGTGTGTATGCCCTTAATGTAAGCCCAGTGGACCTCTTACACAAGGTGACTCAACTTGCTATCACCAATGAAGATTCAGTGCCTTTATGGGGTGGTGACTTTAACTGTTAACAATAGTTTTGAATAGAAAATATCTTTGTAAAAATGTATTAGACCACTATCTCCTTATGTTGTCATTCAGTTGGGGTAGATTTCCTACAAGGATCCAAACTACAACTTGATACTGCATGCCAAGCTACATATTGAAACCCATAGATGCTACTCTGAAGAGTTAGACAAGATGAAGTGCTTTGACTATAAAACATATGTTAATGAAATAGACAGAGATGGAATAAGTTGAGTAGGCTTTTGGCCAATTTACTGTGAACAGAAGCTGCTTGGCCAGCACTAAGAGTACCTAATAATGATCATGTATATCTGATCAATACTCTTGTATAATTAATTTGTTTAAAGGCTACCACTGAATTGTCCATATTGAACCCCAGATACCATCTCATGTGCTATTAATAACTTATTTACATGAATCAAGGTTTTATTTGCTTTCCAGGGTACAAACTAAGCATTCAAAACTTCCTATTATGGAACATGAGATAAGGGAAGCTATAGATGTTATGAGAAGGAAGAAGACTTTGGGATCTGATGGCATATTGATTGAGTTTTATTGTATTATAAGTCTCAATTGTACCATAAATTGTTGAACCTTTACACTACGTCAAGATACTCCAGTTTGCTCCCACATACCACAAAAGAGAAAGTAATAGTTGTGCTTCCTAAACCTGTAAAGGACAGACGAGAAAGGATCTTATCGTCCACTGGCAGTGCTCAACCTAGACTAAAACATTTTAAGTGAGGCAATGAGTAAGTAAGATATTAGAGCTTTGAGAGTGTTGCTATTATTAGTTCACCCTGGCCAGAATGGGTTTGTCCCAAAATGCAGTAAAATGTTTGTTTCTCACGATGGCATCTTATGTGGGACCAGATCAGATCCCTTGGGTTGCAGCCTTAGATAAAAAAGGCGTTTGATCCCTTAGGTTGCAAGAATATTTTTTCTGTTAGAAAATATTGATTTAGGTCTGCAAAGTATGTTCCTGGATTAGTGTGAAATATATATACCCTGCACTGAGTACAGTCAGGATTTGTCTATTTCGAGGGCTGCAGGGGAATGACACAAGAATGTCCCCTCTCACCAGTCCACTTTGACTTGGCTATGGATCACCTGGCATGCTATGTTAGGAGGTGGGGGAATCGATAGCGCTATATGCTATATCAGAGATGTTACACACAATATCTCTACATGCAGATGATATTTTACTGTATCAGTCCCCGACAGGGGACTTTCCACTGTTGTCTCTGCTGAACGATTTTGGTTAAGTGTCAGGGCTAAGAGTTAATTGGGACAAATCCTGGGTTTTTCCCCATACATCACACTGCATGTGTGGTGTTAGATACAATAAATCCAGCTCGTTTAACATGGGCAGGTAACACTTTCAAATATTTAGGGGCACATATGTTAAATCAGACATGATTTCAGGTAATGCAGATACAGCAATGGATGTGATTAGGAATTCTATAATTTCTAGCAAAGTTTCCTCATATTGATTATGAGTCGTAATGCTCTAAGATGGAAATATCTCCCTGCTTGTTGTATTATCTACCCATGTAGTTACCCACAACCTTATTCCGTAAATTAACAAAATTTTAACTAGATTGATGTGAACAATGGCAGCCACAGAAAAGCTCTAGATAAAGTCTGTCTCCTGCTAAAAATGGAGTTCTGGCAGCACTTAACTATGAACTACATGACTCAGGGCCTGATTACGAGCTTGGCGGACATGGTTTCTCTGTCACAAACTAAACTGATCTCCTGTCCGCTAAATTACAATTTCATTATATCCTATGGAACTTGTAATATGGTGGACGGGTTATCCGTCATGTTTGTGACAGAGTAACCCTGTCCATGAAGATCGTAATCAGGTCCTCAGTCACTCAGTTGCAGCACAGTGCTGGATGGTAAGGCAAGGAACCTTCCCTGGAGTTTGAGTATTTAATTGCAAATGTGAAACTGTATACAATATGGGGGATACTCCTGTGTAAAATTTATAAGATCCACTCTACACCTCTTCTACTGCAGAGTGCACTTTCACTGGAATAGCAGTAGGGAAGTATTGCTATATTCTCCAGTCTTGCCATTGTGGTGGCCCCACTAATAGACCGGGGTATATGAGCCATTTATGGTTTCCAAATGGTGGGAGATATGTACAGTTATGGTTTCATACCACTTCTACAGAATTTCGGAAGCATTGTAACATACCATAAGGTCCCTGTTTATCCTATGACAAGCTAACTAGGGCTTCTGGGCTATTATAAAAAATGGATAAGATAAAGCCAACAATATATAAAGGGTTGATAGTTGTTATTGATGGATTAGAGATAAGTGGGCCCTGAATTATAATAGAGATTAAGATGAAATTAAATCGAATACGATTACTTCATATGGGGTGGATGTATCTATAAATGCATGGTTCCAATTAGAGCAATTTAATTACTTACGTGAAACATATTGAATCCCACATAAGTTGCTTAAGATCTTTGGCTGAAGCCCAGGAACGTACCTAGGTGTTCAGCCATAGATTCTGCATTTTTACATATTGTGTGGGAGTAGTGCCAGTATTGACCCCACATTAGGAATCCATGTGGACTTCAACTAAAGGGGCGACTGGGTGCTTTCACACACGTCCCATCGGTGTTTTGTTAGGCCTGTTTGACCACCCAGTGCAGGGAAAGCAAGACGACAGATTTGCTCATTAATTTGTTTGGACAATATGTTAAAGGCCCAAAATAGAATTGCAATGGGATGACATGTATCGCATGCCTTATCAGTATATACTCGGATAACAGATGGTATTAACTGGCCAGCCTCTGAGCTGTCCTTCTTATTATTCATTAAAATGGGGATGAGATTTCAGGTTCATGCATGGGAACCAACATAGACAAAGTTAGATGCCGGCAATTATGTTCTACATCCTTGATTAAAATATGTAATACATTACATATCGCACACTACAACAAACCTGATAAATCTGTGATGGAGAGTGCAGTGATGATGATATGAATAATTTTTTCCTCAGTCCTTTCCTCAGTTCCTATGTCTCAAATAATTGTTCAATTGCTGTTAAAGTCAATAAGCTATAGTACCTATGCATTCAATGCCAAAAATGTTTTATTGACCTAATGTATGTCGTCCGACTGTCCTTATACAATTACATCACCAGGTGGAGCCGCAAGTCCATTCTAAATGAAACTAAAAGCAGACTAATGTCTTTCTCCCCACTACAAAATGGAACGTTAGCAAATGTAAAGATCCTCAAAATACAGTGGGTGAATCAAAGATAGCGGACAGCAGAGCCAATGCCTCAACGGGGCTTAGCCAAACAAGCCAGTGGCTGAATGCCTGATCAAAGCCCCCTTCTTTACATAATAAATCAACCTGACATTACATCAGGCACACTATAGACAGACCTACAAATGTAAATGACAAATATGAGTTTGACTTTAATGAGCCTCCTGTAGAGCGACACAGAGTGGAGGTTTAAACCACTACTCTATTTTCATACTGCACACTTACTCCATGAGTTAGCTCCTGCACTGAAGAGAGGTTATCTTTTTGCAAATTGAATACACTCAGTGAGGACGCACTGGCAAACGTAGGGAGCCCATATTGTCACCTTTCTCAAGAAAGCGCTGCCCCATCACCAAGAGGGCACTTTGTACTCTACGGTGTGCTCTTATTTGGCTTCTCTGCATTGCTAGTTTACGCTGTGTAGCTTTTGTGGGGTTTTGCTTATCAGTGTAATAACGTTCTAACGCTTGTATCTCAGCTGTAACTTTTTGTTCCTCGAGTCATGCTTCCCTTGCTCTATCTACCTTAATTGTGATGATAGTTTCCCCTATAGTTGCTTTGAAGGCATCCTGGAGTCTATGTTTAGACATGGCCTGCTCTGTGTTGTGAGTATAATAGTCTGAAATAGCAGTGATATTGTCTGCCTGTTTACCGGATCTCTTAGTATTTGAGGATTGAGGTGCCATCGATTGATGTGTTTACTAGCGGGATGAGCATCTTCCCACGTAAGCGCAAGATGTGCATGCTCAGAGATTGATGTGTCTGACATTGTGGCTGATTCAAGAGTAGGTATGAGAGATTGAATACTTAGAACATAGTCAATGGTGAGTAGGATGCATAAACATGGGAAATATGAGTGATCATTGTCGTCTGGGTGCAAATTCCGCCAAGCATCAGTCCCAGCTATTTCTTTTTTCAAAAGGGCTGACATCGCTCCTGTACCCTGGTATTTATTAGCTTTTCCGTCACATTCCGGGTTTCATCCTAAATTAAAGTCTCCTACTACTACAATATGCCCACTTGCATCCTGAAGCTGAGTGACTGGAGTATGCAACAGGAATTGGTCTTGTGCAGTGTTGGGGTGTAAACGTACAGTAGGGTGAGGGATTGTGACCCTTCTGATTGCAGTAGTTTTAGATATCGACCCTGTGGGTCTTAGGTAATGTGTAGTGGCTTCTATCCAGGTGGCGCTTGCAGAAAATTGCTACGCCTGTTGTTTTCAAGGGCGGAGAGACCCAATATTGATTAGGATAGTGTGCAAGGCACATCCATCTCTGGTCCTCTTGGGGAGGTGAGTTTCTTGCAAGAAGATAATGTCAGAATCGTGCTGGATAAGATAGCACCAAATCTGGCATCTTTTACTCGGTGAGTTGAGGCACCTGGCATTAAGGGAGAGTAGTTTAGTGATAGATGGGATCATAACAGGACGTGTGTGTTAGGTGAAATCTGTTCTGGGAAGCGCGCGCAAATGTGCCATGGGAGTAGCGTAGTTTACATGGGTGAGTGTGGTTCCAGTGGACGAAAGAACTGATGAAGAAAGGACACAGGGGGAGAAGGCTTGAGAAACAACATCAGAACAGGAACAACTGGGCCAGTCCAATATTCCAAAGTCATTGAAAAGGTGGGTGTGGTGATCGATACCCATTGGAGGCATGACCTACGTTGTGTGGCTGGAAGTCATTGGAGAGTCCTATCAGTGGGTGGCCGGTCTGTGGTATGTTAATTTCGTCTAGCAGTGAGATGAATAGCCGGGGTTCACAGAGTGAAGTGAAGAGGATTATTCAGTTCTCTGGACTCCCCTTCTAGCACCTGAGGAGGTTTGTAAGCATCGTTGTGGGCGATGAGATATTGGGTTTCAGACCCTTTCCATGGTATTGAGAGGTGTGCTGATAGACAAGAGAGCGAGTTTTAAGCCCATTGAAAAACCATTAGAGAGAACTTGATGGATGATTAAAAGGCAAAGAATTCACAACAACGTCGCCATATAAGAAAAACGTTTGTCACTCACAGAGATTTTTGTACTTCACAAAAGATCAGTAGAGCACTCAACTCACCCTGGCCTGTAAGGAAGCAGCCAAACATAAAGATTTTCATAAGTCAGACTTATGGACCTGTTAGACTTGTCAGCTTTAGGGTCGTCTTCCCCCAAACATTTTGCCTTACTCCCCCATTTTTTGCAGATCTGGTTTTTGTTGGCCTTAGGACTATGTGCAGGAACATGTGCGTGCCCTACCATCATATATACAGGATACAAGCGACTTTTTGAGACAGATCTATAATTGCAAGTGGGAAGAGAACTATCTAATAATGACTCTAGATGTGTCTGCATTGTATATTAGTATACATCATAAGGATGGGATTAGAGCGTTGGAGCACTTTTTAGGCACTAGAGCAATAGGTCTATACCAACATAACAAAATGCTAATTAGTATGACCAAATTCTGCCTAGAAAATAATTTCTTCATGTTCCAGCAACAAATATTCCAACAGATCAGAGGGGTGGCAATGGGGGCTAGCTTTTCACCGAGTTATGCTTGCCTCCATATGGGGTGGTGGGAAGAAATGATCCTCAACACCACCTACAAGGAGACACTTGACAAACACGTGATCAAATGGATAAGATATATAGATGATCTTTTTGTAATTTGGCAGGACAGTAAGCAAAGTGCAACAAAATTCATCTCACAGATCAATGATAACAACATTAATCTTCATTTTACGTATGACATCAGTGAGACATCAGGTTGCTTTTTGGACGTAGAGGTTTTTATAGCCAATAAACAAATAGAAACCAAATTACATCGAAAACCAACGGCCGGCAATACCATCTTGCATGCATCAAGCTTCCACCCCAAACATACCATACATAGCATCCCATATGGAGAAATGCTTAGGGTGAGAAGAATATGCAGCAGGGACGCAAATCTAAAAAGTGCACAGGCAGAAAGTAAAGAACGATTCTTAGCTAGAGGCTACTCAGAAAATACGATTGATACAGCTATCAAAAAAACAAGGGATCAGTGCAGAGAAGACTTACTATTTAAAACATCACATAGCAAGTCTAAGCCATCACGAACAGATTATGCAACTCAAGACACAGAAAACACGAGGCTAATCCTAACATATAACAAACAGAGGAGCAGCCTATGTAGCATAATCAAGAAAAATTGGCCTATAGTCCTAAACGATCCAGTCATAGGAGAAAGGTTGCCCAAAAAACCAACCATAACTTTCAGGAAGGCAACCTCCATGAGTGACTCTCTAGTAAGCAGCAGCTCTGAGGTAACTACTAAAGCCAGTTGGTTAGCAAAAAGGAAGGGATTTGTAAGGTGTACTACATGCTGCGAATGCAGTTTTGGCATAAATGAAACCACCTATTTAACACCATTTAAAGACCAACCGATCAAAATTCCAAAACTCTTGACATGCAAAACTGATTATGCAATTTATGTGCTGGAATGCTCTTGTGAACTGCGCTACGTGGGTAGCACAAAACTACAGGTTCACAAGAGGATCCTCCAGCACATAAGAGCAATCACCAACTCCGATTCCACATATCCAGTGGCTCGTCATTTTAAGGAAATACACAGTAACAACTTAGAACATCTCAAATATTATGTGGTGGATCAAGTTCCACACATCAGACGAGGAGGCAACAGAGAGGCCACACTGAGACAACTTGAGACCCGGTACATAATAGAGCTCGACACCAAGAGCCCACAGGGGCTAAACACGAGTGAAGACCTATACACATGCCTATAAGGGCTATAGGATACAACAGGTTAATATACAGTTATATAATGGGTTACCACTACTCTTTCCAGTTTTAGTGTAATACATGAGCAAACTCCCGAAAGATTTATATGCATTTATGCACTTTAATGTTAGGCATCTGCACTGTATCTTCCCTTCATTTAGCTTTCTCTCTTTTTTCTCGGTAAATAGGATTCTATTTAGGCACTAGTAGTTATTCATGCATAGGAGGGTGACACCAAGAGTGGGTGCTTTTTTCATTTTTTCTTTTTTGCACTAGCACTTTACTAATGCACTTTACATATTAGCAGACAAGTAGGCTCACTGGGGCAGTATTAGATTACATCATGTATCTGGTGTATATAGTGATGAATTTAAATGCCAGCTGGTGATAAGAAAATTATGCGCAAAAATGCAAAAAAGAGGATTGCAGTATTAGCTATAATTGTCTCCAGCCTTTTTACAATCACATGTACTGTATTAAATGATCGAAAATGTATTGACATTATAGTATGAATAATACATATTTTGTAAATAATTACATGAACTAAGCCAGAGGTAGAAATTGTTAATATGCTGCTATCTGTAATAAGATGTTGAAACAGGACAAAAGTCTGTTTTCAGTATTTATTTTGCACATGTCACTTTAAAAATGAGGAGGGTTTCGTAGCCACGTCATGTGATCAAGGCCTGCAAAGGCCGAAACGCGTCATGGCGGAGAGCTGAAATTAAAATAAAGAAAATTGCACTATCACAAGTGGAGTCCGTTCCTGTTTGTTCCGCGTTGTGAGGGAACGTCAAAACAAGGATCTGAAGCGATATATATATATATATATATATATATATATATATATATATATATATATATATATAATCTACTGGCGGTCGCCAGTAGATAGTTATAGTTAGGACCTATTATCCATAGGAAATCCGCGACATTCTATTTGAAATAACGTTGGCGCCGGTTGACGAATCTTCGCGAAAGTTTCCAACTTGTTGGGGCGCTCCGGTCCGCTCCTATCCTGAAAGTCTCGGGGTGATACGTCAAGCGGGGGCCGAGAAAAAAGGGGATCCCAAAACACATTTTCCCCATTCATTTTTCCATAGGAACCTTTAGTCGCAGCTACAGCCCGAACTGCTGAACGGAATTACACCAAATTTGGCAAAGAGGTAGCCCTTGGTTCAGTGTCGTGCCTTTTGCTTAAATGGTGTAAATCCGTTCAGTAGTTCCTGAGAAAATCAAAAGTAAAGTCACATATATATCTATGGCCGCGTAGGGTCCGCGTACCCTCCCGATCACGAGCTGTATGCTAATTGGCTGTCAAGTGGCTGTCAACACTCCAAATCAGGAAGTGTTGGCACAAGATGATGGACGGAATGCTGCACATTGGCAAACATTCACCCCCAGTCACAGATCTGGGTTTAATCCATTGTTATTTTGCTTCACCACGCCACCCCAGTTCAGACATAGCCATATGCAAATCAGTCTTGACCCTGTGCCTCATGGGAACAGTCCAGACCGAACTGCCAAGCCATGTCTTCCCTGGACCGGAATCAAGCATCCTAGGACCGGTTTCAGGCTATCAGCCTTCATCAGCCAGGATAGCTTGACTCCAGTGGCGTAGTGAGCACGGGACCCACGTCTGGGCATACCCTTCCCACTTAGGCGAAATGCAAAACACACAAGATGATGGACGGAATGCTGCACATTGGCAAACATTCACCCCCAGTCACAGATCTGGGTTTAATCCATCGTTATTTTGCTTCACCACGCCACCCCAGTTCAGACATAGCCATATGCAAATCAGTCTTGACCCTGTGCCTCATGGGAACAGTCCAGACCGAACTGCCAAGCCATGTCTTCCCTGGACCGGAATCAAGCATCCTAGGACCGGTTTCAGGCTATCAGCCTTCATCAGCCAGGATAGCTTGACTCCAGTGGCGTAGTGAGCACGGGACCCACGTCTGGGCATACCCTTCCCACTTAGGGCGAAATGCAAAACACACAAGATGATGGACGGAATGCTGCACATTGGCAAACATTCACCCCCAGTCACAGAAACAAGTGCGCAAAGCGCAAAAAGGGGGCAGGGTAGAAACACCCTGACCCCCTAGGTCTGCTCAGGGGGTCCCACAAGGACCCCCTGGGCAGAAAAAAGCATTTTTTTTTAAATCGGCGGGATGCGCTTAGGGTGCGAATCCCGCCGAGAAAAAAACAAAAAAAGCACAAGAAACACGTCGCCAAACGCACAAAGGGGGCAGGGTAGAAACACCCTGACCCCTAGGCACTGCTCAGGGGGTCCCACAAGGACCCCTGGGCAGAAAAAGCATTTTTTTTTTTTTTAAATCGGCAGGATGCGCTCAGGTTGCGCGGATCCTGCCGGAGAAACATCGAGCGCGTCTCCGCGCTTCTATGTTAATTTGCCCCCGGGTGGGCATGGTGGGGGGGGGGTTTATATTTAATGTGGGGGGCCTCTAAGGCCCCCCAAGCCCCGTGGACCGCCACCCCCCGGGGCTTTCAAAAAATAATGGTGCGGGAGGGCTCTTGGCCCTCCTGCAGCCCGAGACCGCCACCCCCGGGGCTTCTTTTAAAAAAATATTTTCACCTGTGTGGGGGCTCCAGCCCCCACACGCCCGAGACTGCCACCTCCCGGGGCACTAAGATTTGAATATGGGGGTCCGTTACGGACCCCAAAGCCCAGAGGACCACCACCTCCCGGGGCTGTGAAATGGTTGGGAGGGGGCCGCGCGGCCCCCTCCTGGAGCCCTTGATGGCCCTGGGGACTGCCACACCCCAGGGCCGGCTCCTGCAGTGTCCCGGGGTGCCTACCCCCGGGACACTGTAGTTTGCTATGACAGGACGGGAGCCTCGGCTCCCGTCCTGTCATAGCAAACTTGGTTTGCATTTTGAAAGAGAGAGCAGGAAACCTGCTCTCTCTTTCAAAATGCAAACATTGCTTTCCACATGGGGAGCAGCATGTTAGCTGCTCCCCATGTGGAAAAGCAATGCCGCTCCCGTAGGACACGGGGAGCCGGGCGGGACTGATGGGGGATTGGGGACCCCCACAGTCCCCAACCAGAGGCCAGGCCCCGGGGATGGGGTCCCCGGGGCCATAAGTGGCCAGGGAGGGGGCCACGCAGCCCCCCTCCCAAATTAAAAATGTTTAAAAATTTTTTAAAAAGGGCAAGGCCGGCCCCGGAGGATGGGGTCCCCGGGGCCTTAAATGGCCTGAGGAGGGGGCCCTCGCAGCCCCCCTCCAAATTAAAAAATAAAAATCGAGGGCATGCCCCGGGGGATGAGTGTCCCCGGGGCCAATACAAACCCAGGGAAGGGGGCCACGCGGCCCCTTCCCGTTTTTTTAATTAAAAAAAAAAAAAATGCTCAGGCCCCGGGGGATGGGGTCCCCGGGGCCAAAAGTGGCCAAGGGAAGGGGGCCACGCAGCCCCCATCCCATTAAAAAAATTAGAAAGATTAAAAAAACGACCGGCATCGTGCCGAGGCTCCGCCCCCTCCCTGCAGTACTCTGCAAGCGCGCCCCCTGGCGCGTTTTAGAAGGAAGTAATTCCCCTTGAATACTGGGGGTCCCTGGGGGCCAACTAGCCCACCAGGAACCTCCAGTATGCGCCAGGGAGCTGCGTTGCAGAGAGGTGTACAGAGGCCACGCCCCTTTTACACCTCTCTGCAAGCGCAGCTCTGTGGCGATTTTAGAAGTACATGGTGGGCTAGTTGGACTCCAGGGACCCTCAGGATTCAAGGGGACTTAATCCCCCAACTTAAAATGCGCCACGGGGCGCGTTTGCACAGTGGTGAAGGGAGGGCGGGGCTTCAGGTGACATGTGTGCAAACAGGCCCGTGGCGCATTTTAAGATGGAGAATTAAATCCCCTTCAATCCTGAGGGTCCCTGGAGGCCAACTAGCCCAACAGGTACGTCCAGAAAGCACCACAGAGCTGCATTGCAGAGAGGTGCAAAGAGGCGTGGCCTCTGAACACCTCTCTGCAACGCAGCTCCTGGCGCATACTGGAGGTACAGGGTGGGCTAGTTGGACCCCAGGGACCCTCATGATTCAAGGGGACTTAATCCCCAACTTAAAACGCGCCACGGGGCGCGTTTGCACAGATGTCACCTCAGGCCCCGCCCCTCCCTTCACCATTGTGCAAATATTCCTCTAAAATCAGCCGAACTACGAATTCCTATTTACTCACCTGTTATCAGGAGAGACCTCAGTGCTGCATCTTTCAGCCCAGTACTGATCCTGAAAAGTAATTTTAACCGTACTTACCAGTAACTTGAATTTCCTTCCATAGGCTAACATTGACTGGTTTCACTTGGAAATTCTTCTAAGTGTGGAGTTTTGGAACTTTATAATATTCCTCTAAAATCAGCCGAAATACGAATTCCGATTTACTCACCTGTTATCAGGAGAGACCTCAGTACTGCATCTTTCAGCCCAGTACTGATCCTGAAAAGTAATTTTAACCGTACTTACCAGTAACTTGAATTTCCTTCCATAGGATATCATTGTCTGCTTTTTGTTGAAAAAGTTTCTAAGTGTCGATTTTGAAACATACAAATATTCCTCTAAAATCAGCCGAACTACGAATTCCGATTTACTCACCTGTTATCAGGAGAGACCTCAGTGCTGCATCTTTCAGCCCAGTACTGATCCTGAAAAGTAATTTTAACCGTACTTACCAGTAACTTGAATTTCCTTCCATAGGAATCCATTGTCTGGTTTTCAGCAGAAAAGTTTCAAAGTGTTGATTTTCACAAACTACAAATATTCCTTAAAAATCGCCTGTATGACTTAAACGCATTCTTTCAACTGTTTACAGGAGATGCACCAGTGCTGGATCCAGGATCCACCACTGAGTAAGAAAAAAGTAACGATAACACTACTTACCTGCTAAGTGAATTTCCTCCCATAGGATAACATTGGTGATTCTATGTGAAAAAGTTTCTAAGTGTCAACTTTTAAAATACAATAATATTCCTTAAAAATCACTACTGTAACCAAAACACTTTTACTCAACTGTTTACAGGAGATGTCCCAGGACTGAATCTAGGATCCAGTCCTGTGGTTAGAAAAGTAATCCATAAAGTAACTAATTGCATTTAGCTAGAAATTCACATTGAGCTCAATGTTGCATTGTGTTTGAAATTGTGTTTCCCATTGCAACAACTGTAACTACTGTACTTAAAAGTCTATTGCCTATTTGCAAAGTATTTAAACTAAAGTAATTCATTCTGAGAAAGTATATTTTGTAATGTAATGTATAATGTAATTACAATGTAATTTAAAAAATAAAATATCTAAAAATAAATAGTTTAAAAAAATGTAGTAAATCAGTATCAAAAAAAATAAATATAACAATTAATACATTTAAAAATTGTCATTTACAAAACCTTTGAAATTCACTGAAAAAAACCATAGGTTTCAGACATGTTATAGTTAGGAATTAGCATTTAAAATACCTTTGAAATTCACTGAAAAAACCATAGGTTTCAGGCTTGTTATAGTTAGGAATTAGCATTTTAAAAACCTTTGAAATTCACTGAAAAAACCATAGGTTTCAGGCCTGTTATAGTTAGGGTTTAGCATTTAAAAAACCTTTGAAATTCACTAAAAACCATAGGTTTTAGGGAAAGTTATAGTTAGTTGGACATTGCACTCGTACAAAACCCGTGAAATTCCCCGTTATAGTTAGTTCAGCTAACTATAACTCGCGCCCCGCAATGCACTGCTGATGACGTCACATATTACATCACTCATGACATGGTCAGTGACATCACTGATGACATCACTGATGACATCTCAAATGACATCACTGATGACATCATCCATGTGAGAATTTAATGCATCTTCTCACACCCTAATATAACTTTTGATACACCCACTCTAAATTACAGACTGCCATTCTCAAAACCATACACACTCCAATACCAATAATTACATACCCACTCACTGATTCTTAGGTCTACACACACACATCTACTCACTCACCCGTACAGTCACTCATACTTACAGTCACTCAGTACAGGACTATCATATGCACTCATACACCTATATAAACACTCACACAACGCAACTCATCCATAGAGGTACTCACACACCTAGTCAGTCATGCAAATAATTAATCACACTCCAATTTACTCACCTATACAGTTATACACACCAGCTCACTTACTCATAAAAATACTAGCACATTCTTGCGCTCCTATGCAATCACTGATGCAAGCACACACTCATCCATATAGCCACTCTCACAATCACACACTCTCACTTATAGTCATTTATATACTCCAACACACATATATACTGCCTTTCACATATGTAGTTACTCACACATGTACCACTGAGATATACATTCAATCACTAACACACCCATACACACACTCACCCACCCATACAGTCCATCACAGATGCACTCTTGAAACCATGCACCCAGTGAATCACCCACTCACACATCTATGCACAGAGTCACACACAAACACTGAGGCACCCATACAGATACTCAGAGAACCAATCCATAACCCATATAGCCACTCATTTAGCTAGTCAGAAACCCATGCAGCTGCTTACACAACAACAGACAGACGGATACAGACATTCACACAGTTTAGTCACTCACCCATGCATCCAGTAAGATACGTTTAATCACTCACTTATAGACTCAGTCACGCACCTACTAAATCATCCATTCAGACGCTTATACACCCACTCATTCTTCAATACGCCTTTCCCTATATATATTAAACATATTTAAACTTTACAGAAACACACAATCACTGGATGATGTCATCAGTGATGTCATCAGTGATGTCACTGACCATGTCATGAGTGATGTAATATGTGACGTCATCAGCAGTGCATTGCGGGGGCGCGAGTTATAGTTAGCTGAACTAACTATAACGGGGGAATTTCACGGGTTTTGTACGAGTGCAATGTCCAACTAACTATAACTTTCCCTAAAACCTATGGTTTTTTCAGTGAATTTCAAAGGTTTTTTAAATGCTAAACCCTAACTATAACAGGCCTGAAACCTATGGTTTTTTCAGTGAATATATATAAATATATAACTATGGGCCTATTACGATGGCGGTCGGACAAGCGTCCAACTGCCATTGCTGCGGGCTTTAGACCGGCCGACAGGTAGTCGGCGGCTACACCCGCCATATTACGATCGGACCGCCTTGAAGGTGGTCGGAAACTTGCCTATTTCAATTGCGGCTTGTGATGCGGCCCGGAAAAGGGCTGCAGCACAAGCAGCAATTGGAAAAGGCATGTTTTTAAACATCCAAGCACTATGTGCATGGATGTTTGGGGGGCACCACATGTGCCCCCAGGCCCCATAGCGGAGGCCGAGAGGGGAAGGGGGCCCTGCTAGGGGCCCCTAAAGTCCCTTTCCGGCTGCCGGTTCATGGCGGCCAGTCAGAAAGGGATATCCTAATCCCTACAGTGGTGCCTATGCAGGCACCACCCCCATTGTAGGGATTAAGGGATTAGGAATACGCCTGCCGTCCCGACGAGATCGTTGATCCTTTCGGAGGTGGCAGTTCTACCCCCCACCTCTGCTGTATGACTGGCTGCATTGTAATGCAGCTGTCGGACCAATGCCCTAGATGGCGGGCAGACCTCCACCGATGGCCTGTCAGTGGCGATCCGCCCTCCATCGTAATGAGGGCCTATGTTTTTGTAAGTTGTATAATGATATTAGTGTGAAGCAATTTTTTTCAGATATTTTTGTATTTACCAGCATAAGTATAGGAATACCAGACTGTTTCCCAAAAAATTATGAAGCCTTATATCATAACGACCAAGCTTTTAACCCGGAAGAATGCTCAAAATATCTAGGTAGATTAAACCTCCCTAAACTATCCGATACTGAAAGAACCGCTCTTGGTAAACCTATAAGTGATTTGGAAGTATCTAAAACCATTAATTCCCTGAAAGATAACAAAGCACCGGGCCCAGACGTATTTACCGCCAAATTTTATAAATTGTTCAGTGAGCTTCTCCTACCAACCATGTTGAAGGTATATTTAGGCATTACATCTGACTCAATGGCAGAAGCTAATATTGTAGTTCTTCCAAAAGAGGGTAAAGACCCCTTGCTCCCCAAAAAATTATAGACCGATTTCCCCCATCAACGTTGATTGCAAAATGTATGCGAAAATACTGGCCAACAGACTTAACACTTTACTACCACAACTTATAAGCAACTCCCAGGTTGGCTTTATCAAGCATTGCATGTCTAACGACAATACGCGTCTTCGAAGCCATGTCCTCGAGAATGCGCTTTTTAACTACACCCCATCTATAGCTATAACCCTAGACGCAGAGAAGGCGTTTGATAGGGTGTCGTGGCCCTTTTTAAACCAATGCATGTATCATTTCAATCTCGGTGAGCCCTTCATTAAAATGGTCATGGCACTTTACGCAAAGCCCTCAGCACGCATAGCGATCAACGGCTCCCTCTCCGAATCCCTCACCCTCCAACAAGGTACTAGGCAGTGTTGTCCACTTTCCCCTTCGCTTTTCTTGCTAGCACTAGAACCCCTTCTACAGGATATAAAACAGAATGCCGATATCGCTGGAGTGAATTTTAATAACTTCCAAGTCAAACTAGCTGCATACGCAGACGACATTCTGATAGTTACAGAAAACCCTGAGCCCTCTATTATAGCCCTGATGAACACAATAAGCATCTACTCCATACACTCTGGTTATAAACTGAACAGAGACAAATCCGAAGTAAAACCATTAAACATTCACTGCACGAAAGAGATCTTAGGTACATCTGGTCTGGCGTGGCAACCCGGATACATAAAATATTTGGGGATTGAGTTTGGCTGCAACATAATGGACACACTACTCAACAATGAAAACTCAACCCTAGAGAAAATCAAGAAGCTACTAGACAATTGGTCTCCCAAATTTATCACTTGGTGGGGCAGAATCAAAACGATAAAGATGATGATCTCCCCACTAGTTAACTACCTCATCAACATGTTACCCCTAGTTTTATCAGAAGATTTTCACCACAAACTAGACAATCTCATCTCTAAATTCATCTGGCAAGGTAAAAAAGCTAGAATTGCCCTAAAAAAAACTCAGGCTAGATAGGGCTCTGGGTAGTTAAGCTGGCCGATTTTAAATCATACCAAACCGCATTATTAGCTAAACAGGGATCATACTGGTTCTCTACCCCCAGCAATTACGTCCCAGTTTGGTTGGTAGTAGAATAAGCAATATTAAACAACCTAAACCCCTTACCTTACTGACTTCCAACTCCATAAAGCTAACTAGATCCAAGTCTATATTCAAGAATACTAAAAACTCACTCTTAAAACTTGACAAGAAACTCAACTCAAGTATCAGACTCTCGAACTTAGAATCATTATGGAATAACCGTAATATTAAATACAAAGGTAAACCTTTACATTTTGAGCACTGGATCAATAGGGGTATCTTCTTTCCTCATCAACTAGAACACTCTTCGTATCCCTTATCCTTCATGGTAATCCAAAACACATATGGCCTGGATAAGATAGAATTTTATAACTTTCTTAAAATCAAAACGGCCTTATCAAAATCTAAAATACATAATTCTTGTCCATCGCTGCCGGGCTTCATCACTAACATCAACAAGTTGGGACACCAAGTCTCCCACATTTATAAACTTCTACAACCAAAATCCAGGGCCATTATACAAAAAAATTACCACATTCTGGGAACAACACTCTACTAGCCCTCTGTCTGAATCTCAATGGACCCAAATTTATAAATCAATTAACCACAGTAAAATCTCCCCTGTCTTATCTCAAACAAAACTATGGCTCATTCATAAAGCTTACTGGACACCAGCAGGTTTACACTCACGACATCTCCATTCAGACCCAACCTGTTGGAATTGCAAGGAAGATATAGGTGACTTAGCCCACCTTATTCTCCACTGTAAAACTTTGTCAAAATTTTGGGATATGGTTTTCTCGTTCTTATCTAATCTTTTTGGCTGCCAACTAAAAAGAGAATTCTCTTTCCTAATTGCAGGTTTTCTTAGCACCGAAATAGAAAACCAAGCAGATAAAGTGCTTCTGGACCTCCTACTCACCTCTGCAATAAAAATTGTCCTAAATAACTGGAAAGACACACACAAAGCATCCTTTAAAGGTTGGATTAATTGGGTCATCCATAGCAGAGGCGCAGACAACATCGCCCTCCAACAGTCTCCTTGGAAACCGTCTGCCAGACATATCTGGGACAAACTAGATAACTATTTCGCCACAAATAAACCGCCATGACACACTGGTAGAGTCACTTAATTGATTCTCCCTCAACCACAACATGACCCTTACATCCACTAACTCCCACAGGTTGTCCTTTCTCCCTGGTTCTGTTTTCGCCAGATCATACGCATGCAAATCTTGCTTGGGGTTTCACTCCACTCTTGCTTAACACTTTTTTCAATCGTCTTATATCTGTACATTTACCTGCTTAATAACCGATTCACAGACATTCAGGCCATCCATTGTTTGACTTGTTTTATTTTATTTAATATAGGGTTTTTTGGTTTTGGTATTATAATATAATTTGATGACTGTTTGTATTTGTCTCTCCTTTTTTATTGCTAACATTGGATCATATCTTTGGAATCTGTTATCGCTATGTAACGTGACCAACTTACAAACATTCATGTATTATTCCCCGTTTTATTTCTAAAAATGCTTAATAAAATCATTTGAACTTAAAAAGTATAGGAACACAATATTTTTTAAACGATATTTTGACACTGTATTTTTGTTTCATGATATTGTTGTTTTCAATATTGTGTCAGTGATCCTGTGAATGTAGTGTCATTAAGTGCTAGGTATGCTGCGCCAAGAATAGGTATGACACCTGGACAGTTTTTTACGGACATGACCAGTATTTTAATGTCCCAGCTGGTGCACAACTTAGGAAATCACCTAAAGCTGTATTTTTTCCTCCTATTACAGCACACTTAAAAAAGCAAATATAAGAAGAAAGCACTTTAAAATGTGCTCTAGAGCCGCCATAATGACCCATGACTGCTACTTAATCTACACAAACAGAGCAAAGCTGTCTTAATAATGAATACCTACGATTTTATATAAAGTTCTATTTCAGTAAAACTTCCAGTGTACAATATTAACAAATAGCTCCTATTTTCTGTGGGAAAAGTGGCAACCTTATCTAAGAACTGGGCTGGATCATCGGGAAGTGACTCCTTGTGCGGACACCAAGGACAAAGCTGTGAAGTGTGCTGGAGGCGGAGGAAGAGAGAGAGCTTCTGCGTACCCCTACATCTGATCAAGGTCTGGTCAAAACCACACACTTGGAAGAAATTGCCCTGCAGCCATTTCTGCGATGATGATGTATCTGTGCTCCACCGGCCTGCTCCACTTCCCCTCCCCATGCTCCATAGCTAGGGTACTGTGTCTGGGTAGAAACACACCAACTCTAGTTTTACTTGCTACTTTAAAAGGAGGGAGTATGATTTTTCAATTGAACTGGTTATACATATTTATGAATTTGATTTCCTTGCAGGCCAGGTTTAGGTGAGGAACACTGCCTCTACAGGCTAGGAGGCCTCGTTATCCTTTTCTTCTGGTCTGTGCAATATCTTATCAAAATTATCCACAACTCTCTCTTTGGTGAAATGTGAAATACATGTGTATATTGCACGTAGACTGTGATACTGCATGTCATCAAAAATTCACATTGTTTGTAAATTATATATAACATCTACAAATGCATCAATGTTCATTGCATTGTTGGTGTTCTTTGCATTCCAGCTTAGCTCAATGACAGTTGTGTCCTGGGTGTGCAACACTAGAAATACAAATAATGTTAGGAGGCCAGTTTAAGGTGAAAGGTTTTTTAATATTAAATGTTTTTGCAATAGAGCGACATTAACATGTCAACGTGCACATTTTATTGACAGTGTATTTTTCACCTTTAGATTGACCAGGGCTAATGTAGGCCTGCATTGTAAAAAGGCTCCCATTGTTTGCCAACTTGATTTGTGACCCTTGAACTTTAATTTCTAGGTGAAGCTGAAGTCCGAATTAATAAATGCGATACTCTTTTGCTTACTTTTCCAGGCGAAATTTTTTTCTTTTCACTGTGATTATCAATTAATGTTATAATTGTTAGCATACTCACAGAGACATCTGCAGAGTACAGGCTGGTCCCTGTAACTCAACTTGTTACAGATAATGTAAGTTTGAAGGACACTGAGAGAAGGTGTATTGTGAAGGTCCTGAGAAGCTAATGAGAACTAGGGAGAGGATGTGGCCTAACGGCTAAAGAGGTCGGCCTCCAAAGCTGGGAAACCGGGTTTGAGTCTCGGCAGGGATGCTCAACATTCTGTGATTCTGGGCAAATCACTTAATCTCCTCTGCTCAACAAAATGAATGTGTCTGTCTGTAACTCAACTGGTGCTCATGTAAAGTGCTCTGATACCTTCGGGTTGAGTTTGCGCTATATAAAACTCCCCCCCAAAAAATTGCAAACCCCGTCTCTTCAACCTGATTGGATTGCTTCATGAGAACTGTGTGTAGGTGTAGCAAATGTTAGTATTGTGTGATTTCAAGTTTGTACAATAAAGTTTAGAGTCAGTCTGCGTTTCGATGCAGATTAGAGCAGAGTTAGGGTATTCTCTGTATGGGAAAACTGGCCTTCCTTAACTCTTCTTTGTGAGGTGACTACGCTAGGGCATCCTCTTACTTATGTGACTAAATTGATTTGAACTTCATATTAATTGGCACATTCATATATTGATTATTGATTGACACTAATTTGATGATTTTGCCTTCTGCAAACCTTTAACATTTAATAAAGCTCCATGGTTTGAAACTTAAACTTTCTTTGTCTTCCTTGTGGAGCCTAATGTGCTTCACATTTATTGAATGTATTGGCTCGTTGACCAGCCTCAGTTGTGAACTTCAATTCATCAGTTAGCACATTATGGACCCCGAAATTTGCACTAAGAATAGTGCTAAAAAGGTAAAGGACATTGGATGACAAACATGCATTGCCAAGAAGCCATTAGTTTTCCTGAATGTTGTAGCTACTTTGCTGACTTTTTTTATTAGGTGGTGAGATTGCAGTTCTTTCAATCATTCAATCAATCAAGGATTTATATAGTGCGGCAATTCACCCTTGAGGGTCTCAAGCCTCTGGAGTTGCTAACTGCTTCGTGGTGATCTGTTCATTCGAACAGCCATCTCTTGAGTCCTTTCCTAAATTGCTGGAGTGATGAGGCAGTCCTGAGGTGCAGGAGAAGGTTGCTCTAAGCTTTGGCCTCCTGGTGTGAGAAACAGCGCCCTCCATTGTTGCCTAAGCGGATCGGGGGGGGGGGTCTGCGAGGAAGAGGGAGGCGGTCGTAAGTGTCTGGTGGGTTGGTGGAAGGTGATGTGTTTGTTGATATGTGCTGGTTTTCTTTGTGCAGGGCTTTGTATTCAGGGGTCAACATCTTGAACTGGCATTTCTACTGGATCAGGAGCCAGTGTAGCCTCTTGAGGTGGGGTGTGATGTGGGTCTGTCTTTGGAGGTCGAGAATGAGTCTTGCCGCTGAGTTTGTATTATCTGTAGTCTCTTCAGGAGGCGTGCAGTGATTCCTACATAGTTTGTTCCCGCAGTCCAGCCTGCTGGTGATGAGGGCCTGCATGACGATCTTTCTGGTGTTGACTGGAAGCCATCTGAAAATCTTGCGGAACATGCGTTGGGTGTGAAAGCAGGTGGATGAGACTTTGTTTACCAGTTTCTTCATAGATAGCTTGCTGTCCAAGATGATGACGAGGTTGTAGGCATGGTCTGTTGGTGTGGGGAAGGGCCGAGTTCAGCAGGCCACCAAGCGTTGTTCCATGGCGAGGTGTTGTTCCCAGAGATGAGGAATTCTGTCTTGTCCGTGTTGAGCTTGAGACAGCTGTCCTTCATCTAGTCGGCAACGTTCATCATACATCTCTGGAAGTTGGCTTTGGTGGTAGAGGGGTCTTCTGATAGTGAGAGGATGAACTGGGTGTCGTGGGCGTAGGAGATGATGTTGAGTCCGTGCGATCTGAGGATGTTGGACAAGGGGCCTCACTTCAGCGTGTTTTCAGTCCTCAGGGAAGTAGGCTGAGGTAATGGAGGTGCTCAGGACTTTGTTGAGTGTGTCGCCAATTGTCTTGCTCCCGAGGTTGAAGACGTGGTGGGAACAGGGGTCCGTGGATGCTCCTGAGTGCATGGAATTCATTATGGAGATTGTGGCTTGAGTTGTGAGAGGGTGCCAGTGGGTGAGCAGATGTTTGGGGTTTGTGTTTGTGGGTGTGAGCAGGCTGATGCTGTCAGTGGTGGGAGGTTGAGGTTTGAAGTTTTCGTAGATGACTGAGATCTTGTCGTGGAAGAATTCAGCCAGGGTAGGGTGTCACACAGTTTTTGGGAGGAGGTGATGTTGTTCTTGGCAGCCATGAGGTTGGAGAACTCCTCACAATGGTGAAGAGCTCCATACTGCAATTTGTGCTGGCTTCTATGTGGTCTGCTAGGGCGTTCTTCTTTGTTTCTTTCAGGAGGAGGTGGTACTGGTTGAGTGCTGTCTTGAAAGTGGCATGGTCTCCTGTCTCTTTGCTAGTGCACCATTTCCTTTCTAGTTGCCGGCAGTTGCATTTAGATTTCCGCTCCACAGTGAACCAGCTGGCTCTTCTGGCAGATCCTTTAGATTTGGCTGGCTTGGTGTGAGCGATTGTATCGGCACATTCTGTGATCCACTGGGAGTTCTTCCCAGCCTGTTCTGGGTTGGATGTTGTGTCTGGGAGATGGGAGTTGAGAACATTGTTCCACTGGTTTTCTGATATCTTTTTCCAGTTTCTGTGCGTGAATCTGGGAGGCATCATGCCAGTATTGATAGGTCCTGAGATGGTGAAGTGGACTCGTGGTGTTCAGTCCAAGTGAGCTGGGAGATGTGGTTGTACTTGATTCTGTCACTGGATGTGAAAATGGGGTTGAACGTGTGTCCTGCAATGTGGGTAGGGTTGGTGACAAGTTGCTTGAGGCCGATATTGCTCATGCTTTCCAGGAGGTTGGTTGTGTTGGTGTCACTGGGGTCATTGAGGTGGAAGTTAAGATCACCTAGGAAGATGTAGTTCTCGATCAGGGCACTGAGGTCAGGGATGGCGTTGCTGAAGCTGTGGCATGGTTCTGGTGGTCTATAGGCTTGGGTGCCTCTGATGGGGCTTTTTCCGTCTTTGTGGAGTTGGAAGTTGAGATGCTTCATTATTGGGGTTGAGTTGTCTGAGTAGGTCATGCAGTGGATGGTGTCCTTGTAGATGATGGCAGTTCTAGCTCTGTGTTTGTTGGTTCGAGCCCAATGTGTTATCTTGTAGCCTTCGGGGGTGGTGATGGCGATGTCCGGCATGTAGGCGGGGTTCAGCCAGGTCTCTGTGAGGAAGATGACATCCAGGTTGAGGGATGAGATTGTGTCCCAGATCTCAGTGGCGTGTTTGCCGAGCGATCGTGCATTGAGTATAATGCACTGGAGTTGTGCCGTGGCAGTCTTGATGTGGTGGACGCAGATGTGATTGCGGTGTCTCCGGCGCTGTTGGTTGCTACGGTGTTGCAGGTGAAGTGGCAGTGCTGGCAGGAGACCAGTCCCCTGGTGGTGTGTGGAGATGTGCAGCAGCAGTTGTTATCAATGCGTCCGGGATTCAGGGCTCGGAGGTCTGTGGTGGTGAAGCTGCACGGGGTGAAAGAACCAGGGCTTTTGGCGTTAGGCATGGTCTAGGCTCGGACGGGTGCAGACTTGGTTCTTTGAGATTTGTCTCTAATTTTTCCGGAGGAAAACCCTGTGCCACCAGACTGCCTTTTTGAAATGTATATAGTATACATCATCAGGACATTTTCAATTTGAGAGGACCTGTGTACGATTACTAAAGTGTCAAATCAGAGGCTTTAACATGCTTGCTGCAAAGATCGCAGCGTCTGAGCATCAGTTCTATTTAACTTTGAGTGTTGCCCCACATGTTCAGTGCTGTCTCTGAGAATTGTAATCTGGGTTATGTTGGTTTGTAACGGTGCAGGCTATTTGGTTAAACAAGCGTAAATATAAAGGGCCCCCTGCTACTAATAGGGAGTTCCTCTAGGCAGGGAAATAATACACTGTAAATTCCTAGGGCAACTCAAAATTGATACAACTCTAACATTTTTATTCTAAGGAGAGACAAGGACAAAATGTATATATTGAAAAGTACAAAAAATAGTTCTTTATTGAGAATTCTACATAAAATATATATTCATAAATGAGTCTAAAACAATTCACAAACACACCACATCCATGTCATCATTCATACTAAGCAGTCATAATACATACATTACGGGCAAAGTGAACACCTAAAATAGTTGTCATTCAAAACATTTTATACATAATCAAGGAATATATATTGCCATTATAATATATGTTTTAAACATTTTCTGTGAGTAGGCCATGGATACAGGCTTTTAACTCCTTGATTTGTGTTTGTGTCACTGAGTGGCTGTAACTTCAGATGGTTTCCTACGCGCGTTTCGGCATAAAAATGCATTCTTCATGAAAAGCCACAGCAGATACAGGCAATATCTGTAAATATAAAGAACATGTATATGCCGTCCCTCCGAACATCACAATATACAACAGATATTATAACATATAGCTGTTGCTTCGTATTTGGGAGTCCATCACCTTTAAGGATAGTAAAGGAAAATCGATAGGATAGATGACCCCATAGTGCCAGTGGTGAAGAAGCTTCAAAGCTAGGACGTGAAAGTGACAAGAATGTGATTCCATGCTAAAAGTGCCTGGACACACACCCCTACTAATGGTTTAAATAACGATATATATGTACTCTTACAACATGCTATGTCTGTTAGCTTTTCATTACCATGTACTATAGAGACTGTCCACCTGGATTCTCAAGGAGGTGCGCGATATCCTACTTGAAAGGGAACATGCCCTGGTCTTCTGTATAACGCAAATGAAAAAATACAGATATCTAGTATTGTAAAGGCTTCCAGTTATTGGCATAATTAACATGCAGGAGCATATTTACTAATAGGACTGAATAGGGTCCACTTAGAGGATGTTCCTTTAGTGGCTTTAAAAGTCTCGGTAACGCATATCTTGAAAACCTCCTACATGGAGCAAGAAACCAAACATGAGATATCCTGGGGAATTAACAGCCTAATAGCCTTAAGGGCTCTTCAAACATTTGGTTAAACAACAGTTTACTTGGAAGTGTCAGTCTTTATTACCTGGTTGTGAATGTCTGCAATTGAGAACCAGACCTGGGTTTACTTTTTAAACTAAAGTCAGATATTGATCACCTTTGCTCTGCAAAACACAAGTGATGGTTATAAATGACCTTCACCTTGCTTTATTGTGGCACAAAACTACACGAGAGAGGAGCAGTGGTCGGGAGGTCAAAGATGGGCAATGGGTTCCAGTGGTACTTTTCAAGAAGCTCTTATCTGTCTAATTCCTAAAGAGGGAAGAGACCTTCATTATTATAAAAATTATAGACCAATATCTTTACTTAACTCCGACTACAAAGTCCTTGCTAAAATTCTTGCACTTCGATTAGAACCATTTCTACCTTTGACTATTTGCAAGGAACAATCCGGTTTTATTAAAGGCAGAACTATTTCTGACAATACCCGAGTTTTCTTTAATATATTACATAAATCTAATAAATATCCCCAATCACTTGCAGCTATTTCTCTTGATGCAGAAAAAGCTTTCGACCATATGGACTGGTCTTTTATTTTTCATACACTTTCTTGGTTTGGCTTCAGTCCTAAGTTTATCTCTTATATATCTTTATTATACACGTCACCCAAAGCTTTTATTTTTGCTAATGGTTCTATTTCAACTCTTTTCCCCTTGCAAAGAGAAGTTCGTCAAGGATGACCTCTCTCTCCACTTCTTTTCATTCTTGCATTAGAACCTTTTCTTGCTAAAACTAAACAAAATTCACATATTCACTGCTTTCAGCATGGCAAAACTCATATCAAATTGAGTGTCTATGCAGATGATATCCTATTATACCTATCTAATCCAGAATCTTCTCTCCCAGCATTCACCACGGAAGTTAATACTTTTTCCTTACTTTGTGGTTATAAATTGAATCATGATAAATGTGAGATCTTTCCTTTAAATGTTCTCTGCTTTAAACATGATTTTACTCTTACCAATTTTACATGGAATTCCCAGAAAATTAAATACTTAGGACTTTGGCTTGCTCCATCTATAAAACATACTCTATCTTTAAATATGACTCAAGTTCTATCCACACTATCTAACTCCATTTCTAAATGGCACCCTCTATATCTATCTTGGTGGGGTAGACTTGACACTATTAAAATGATGCTTGCCCCTCTTGTCTTTTATACTATTTCTACCATTCCTCTCAGTATTCCCTCATATTTCTTCAAATGAATTTATTCTATCTTATCTTCCTTTTTATGGAATAAAAATAAACCATGTATGTCCCTAGTCAGGCTTAAACGTAATAAATCATATTTAGGTGTACATTTTCCAGATTTTCAATCTTATCATAATGCCTTTCTCCTTAAACAACTTTCTAAATGTTTACATCAAGTTTTGGACCTCTCTCCACTCTGGAAGGAAATTGAACTTTCTTTTCTCTCTCCTTTTTCATTCCAAGAATCTCTTTCTTTCACTCATAAGACACACTACCTATCCTCACCTATACATAAAACTACCCACAAACTCTTTCACTCAACACTTATCTCACACTTTTCAGACAGCGACCGATTTCTTAACTCTTCAATCTGGCATAATCATCTAATAAAAATCAACCATAAACCCATTTACTGGACAACTTGGTGGGATAAAGGTTTGCTCTGGGTTCATCAATTTTATTCAAATGGTAAATTTCTTACCTTTTCTGAAGCACAATTACTTTATAAGTTACCCAAATCATACTCTCTTAAATTTGGGATCTTACTTCAAACCATATCCTCTTCTTTGTCTTCATTATCTTCCATTTCTCATTCTTTATTATCTCAAAACAATATTCTTCCTTTATTAAGTGCCCAATCGAGTGCATCATCTATTTACAAGTTCCTCAATAAGCTTCCAAATCAAAGAAATAAGACTAACATTGAATTACAATGGGAATAAGATTTCCATACCTTGTGGCCCTCTGAGATTTGGGATAAGTTGTGGTTAAAAATTCGTAAGACTTCAAGATTGGCTAGTACGACTCAAACCCTTTTCTTTCTATACAATCGACTTATGATTACTCCAATTTCGTTGCATAAATTTAAGTCTACCGTCACCCCAAATTGTTGGTCATGTAATGCTTTAAATGCTGATTTATTTCATATGTTTTTTTCATGTCCTATACTCATCAGTTCTGGTTGAAGGTTGTTGGTCTCAAATTAATATCATTTTTCACACCCAATTTCCATTTTCTCCTATGAATATATTTCTAGGTACACTCTCTGACTGCTGGCAATCCCTTACATCTAACACTTCCATTGTAGATTTATTAATTGCAGTTGCTCTACAGCAAATAACAAAAAATTGGAAAGAATTCACACAACTTTCTTTTCAAGCTTGGTGGTACAGTGTCTGCTATAATCACTGACTTGATTGTGCATACATCTCTCCTCTATCTTTACGTCTTAAAAGAGAATGCATGTGGACCCCTATAACTATTTTCTTCGATGCTTCTGTTCCAAAGTTTACCCTCCATCGCCCTTTGGTGGAAGAAGTTCCCAAACCACCATGAATTATTTTATATGTTTCCTTTTATATCTATTTTTCTTTTCTAAAATTCCATAATACAGCTATTACTTCTTACAATATTGGTAATTTGAATATGTATTGTACTCCCCTGCTCCTTTATTATTAGCATTATATTATTATAACATTATTCCCCCTTTTGTCTCTCTCTCTCTTTAGATTTGTTGTAACCTCTCCCATATATGCAACCCTTTCGATTTCCCTGATTTTTATTGTATTACTAGTTAATTAATTGTTAATAATTGCATTCATGCTTTAATTGACTGTATATGCTCTGTTGCATTTCTATTTCAATACATTTTTTCTTTTAAACTTAAAAAAAAAGGATGGGCAGTGGGACATTCCAATTTTGGAAGGCGAGTTGCAACCTTATCCGATGGCTAATTGTTTTTGTACGGCCTGCAATGACAATGGGATTTGTTTACTGATCATAATGTCATCATGCTTTACCAAGCAAGCCCTCTTTTTCAGTAGAATTCGCAGTTTTTATATTTTTCAATTGTGACTCGCATATAGCAAGTGAAACACATTTTTGTTCTCCTTTTTGTCTTTTAGAATTCTTCTGCAACACCATACTTACCCCCATCAATATTAAAGAAAAGAAAGCTTGGCGAGAATTAGGATTGACAATGAATAAGTATTTCTGTTTTTTGTATTTCAGACTCTCCAGGAATAAGACCTACTGTAAAACACAATTCATACTAAGCAGAACATTGACCGACAAAGCAAACTATGTATCTGGGAATTGTTGCCACTATAGCCTTAAGAATTATAATTTCAAGAAATCACCAGTAATCAACAAGTTCAAAAGTGGTCATCTAGCTATCTAACGAAGCAAATCTCCCACATTCAAAGGGAAATTTCTTGATTGGATACGTTTTGGAAGAAATGTCCTTGCGTGGCTGTGCATGGTCAGTCTGACGGTGCTCAACTTTTTCTGGCTTGTCCTATATTTTTCTCCCAGTGGGCAATTGTAAGTTCACTGAAGGTGGTCCATATTTTTTCATAAATATGGCTGTGTATTCCCAAAGTCCTAGGTGACGTCTGCCCTTTCGTACCAGGCTATAGATTTACAGATGGCATTAGTAGTAGAGTCTAGCTTCAGGTTCACAGGAGGTTCACAGGAGCATGTAAGTCCAAGTAGTCCAGTCTGAATTTACAAAGTAACAAGCACAGATGCATAATTCTTTATTTAAATTGAATTCACATAGTTCTTCTTTATTCATTTCAATAATAATCGTTCTCTCGAATCTTGATTGTTGTAAAAATGTGCATATCACTAGTGGTGTCCTTGCTGCATATTGTGCATCATTTTTATTATTTATTGCATAGTCCCCATTTCAGTTTTCCTAGGCATTCCAAAAAACTATAGCAGCTAAATTGTCTTTGGGCATCGCGGTTTAATGTGCTACATAAAACCCCATATAAATTAATAAATAGTTTAGTACGTAATGTGTTTCGTATTCCATAGTAACTGAGAACCAAATGTAAAAGACACAATTCTTGGGCTAAACATATTACTGTATTGGTGAATGCTGGCTGGAGGTGCCATAATATATGTTTGTTGTTTAAGATTTTGAGGTGTCACACAGAGGATGGGTGGTTGATTGTCAGAATAATGAGTGCAAAAATATCCGCTTCGGGAATGCATAGCAACATGTTAACAACCAGAAGAATATTGTAGTGCTAAGTATGCATAGGTAAGTATAAATTTATTATTTTTATCTCCATATTTACATACCTTGAAGATATGTACACTGTCAGGGTACATATATGTGGAGTTTATAATAGTATATTTATACATACCAATATATACATACATCCACGAAATTCTGGTGGATGATATTTTTGCTACAATGATCTTGTTGTACGATATTTACCAGTTGATGTTCTAATACCAACCGAATGAGCACTTTCAAATTGCCCTGTCTCTGGTACTGCTGCCTGGCTTGTCATACTCACGCAATAGACTAGCCTTCACGTTTTTGAAGTACTTTAGAGCCCTAAGAAAGGCTGAGGTGTTGCGATGGGGTTGCTAACTAATCTGGTGCGAGGTTTGGTGCGTGGTGCAGACAGAATGTCGGAAATGACGAGCAAGCGGGGGCCTAGAACATTAAACAAAGGGAGAGGAGCCAGGATTACAGGAGTTCTCACTGTCAGCAACACATTTTTGAAAATCAAGGAAATGGTCCCAGAATTTGTGGTTCCTGATCTCACTGGATTCAAACTGAAACCCTATGTTTCATACAAGGCTTCCCATGGTACAGAGGAGCCTCTATCTGCCAACAAACTTTTTATGGAGACCGTCACTTCACAGATTGAAAAGGATGGAAAAGATGGAACATTTGGTATGAAAAACTTGGAGAAGTATGGCTTTGAACCCACCCAAAGAGGCAAACTCTTTCAGCTCTATCCAAAGAATTATGCACAGTAAAGATATTTCCAAAACATCATCTATCATATATGTGAATGTCTTTAAATTAATTTAGAAAGTGAAATATTGATTGCATATGAGAATTAAGGATGGCACGTCCTAGTTTCTTGTTGCCATTTTAAAAAAGAAATTGCAATTTAACTTTATGTAACAATAAGATAAACCAAATACATATACAATATTTCCAAGACTTCTTCCAATTAATATTAAGATCTTGTTAGGACCCTTCTGCGATTCAGTTACTGTGTTCTTTATGCTGCACATAGCACTGCTCTCCCAGTGTTAATTGAAGAGACGAGACAACCACTTTTTCTGAATTTGTTTTTGTTGGCCTTAGGACTCTGTGCACTTTACCACTGCTAACCAGTGCTAAAGTGCTTGTGCTCCCCTAAAACACAGTAAAATTGACTTATACCCAATTGGCCCGTTTAATTTACCCATAAGGCCATTGTAGAGTGGTATATCATATACCCAGGGCCTGTACATTAAATGCTCCCAGTGGGCCTGCAGCACTTATTGTGCCACCCACTCAAGTAGCACCTTAAAACATGATCCAGGTCTCCCACTGCAGCCTGAAGGCAGTTTTAAACTGCCATGTACTTGGCACTAAAACCCTCTTGCCAAGCCTTAAACTCCCCTTTTATTACATATAAGTTACCCCCTAAGGTAGGACCTAGGAAGTCCATAGGGCAGGGTGCTGTATAATTCAAAGGTTGGACATGTACTTGTCCTCCTAAATGAGTTTTTCACTACTGTGAGGCCTAACCCTCCCATAGGATAACATTGGGGATTCCTTATTACATTTAATAAGCTGTAATTTCCATTTGGCAGAAGTTAGCTATTTCATGCTCTGTGTCCTGGGAATTGTAATGAGCACCCTATTTAATGGTAAAGTCAGATTTTTTAATTGCAATTTAGAAAATGCCACTTTTAGAAACATTGTTGTTTTTGCATTTGCTGCCCTAAGTGCGCCGGGTATGCCCAGACGTGAGTCCCGGGCTCACTATACCACTGGAACCAAGCTATACCTGGCTGAAGAACCCTAACTAGGGCAAAACCACTCCTAGGTTGCTTGTGTTCCGGTTCAGGGATGACCTAGTCTGGCAGTTCGGGCTGGACTGTTCCCATGTGGAGCAGGGTCAACACTGATTTGCTTATGGCTGGGTCCAAACTGAGGTGGCATGGTGGGCGAAAAATGATGGATTGGGATGCGGCCCGAGCGATTGCCAGTGGGTGAGATTAATTCAAGCATTCCATCCATCACCTTGTTGTTTTTGCATTTGCCGCCCTAAGTCTGCCAGGTATGCCCAGACGTGGGTCTCGGGCTCACTGTGCCACTGGAATGAAGCCATACTTGGCTGAAGAGCCCTACCTAGGGCAAAACTGGTACTAGGTTACTTGTGTTCCCGGTACAGGGCGGATCTGGCCTTGCAGTCCGGGCTGGACTGTTTCCATGAGGAGTAGGGTCAAAACAGATTTGCATATGACTGGGTACAAACTGAGGTGGAATGGTAAGCAAAAACAATGAATTGGGATGCAGCCTGAGAGACTGCCAGTTGCTGAGATTAATTCAAGCATTCCATCCATCACTTTGTTGTTTTTACTTTTAGAAAGTTGGCATTTCTCTGCCCTTAGCCCTTTGGTGCCTGTAGCATATCTTTGGTCACATAACTGGGTGTAACTGACAGCTAGACTTTGTGTATTCCTCCCAGACAGTCACACAATAGAGGGATTAGGTGTGCTTTAATAGGCCATATGCTGGCAGGATTAGGGGACGGAGCTGAGCACAGCCCCACTTGAAATAAATAGGGAGAGCTCTGCCCTCATGCATAGGACGCTGTACTGTGCTGGCTGCAAATTGTCACTGCAGCCACCTTGGAGCCAGGGCAGAGGAGTCAGGAAATTCCATACGCTTCAAATCCACTGTCTAGAAGCTTCTCCCATTTTCGAGAAGGAGGGAACCAGGGAATAAAAAGAGGACCACAGTCAGCAACTCTTCAGTGCACTTCTGGAGCTGTGGAGTCTGCCATGAAGATGTACTGCTGTGCTGCTGAAAAGTCTTCTACTCTGCTGGACTGCTGCCTTGCTTTATTCTTGCCTGAGAGAGGAGAACTGGACCTGCAACTTGAACTTGAACCCTAAAAGGCTCCCCAACATCCTGCATCAGCATCTGGACCCAGCTGAAGCGAGTTCCTAACCCCCAAGTGGTGCCCCTCAGGTCCTGGATCCTTTGTGTGGCCTCAGAGAGCTCTATTGAAGTTGCTGGGCTCTTCTCGAAGACCTTGCCACCATTCATTGTGAAGCTCGGACAGCCGCCTCATTATGCTACAGCAGTGACCACTTATGGGGGCCACCAAAGCAAAGCTCCAGCAATGCCCAACCATGACGCCTAGCCTGCTCTTTGCTCTACTCCAGTAGCCTCCTGCGACGCTCTCCCCACTCCACGCCCCCCATCGCGAACAGAACTCTTGGCATTGATTTGAGAAGGTAAACTTTCAGCAGGAATAATCTGGTGACTGTAGCTGCCCTGCGCTCCATCGTGCTCGGCCTGAAACTTTTACTTTGACCTGGTCTAGCACGACCAAATAGCCATATAGTTGGCACTGTGTACTTTTTGGCGTTATTTTCACTAAAATCTTTAAAAATTCAAAACTCCGGTTCTACTGATTGGATTTGTGTTGTTTTGGTGTTGAATAATTCATTACAATTTACTCTATTTTCCTAAATTAGTGTGGGATTTTTCTTGTGTTGTGTTTTCACTTTACGACTGTTTGTAAGCTGCATAAATACTTTACACATTGCCTCTAAGTTAAGCCTGACTGCTTTATTTTGCCAAGCTACCCAGGGTTAAGAACAGGTTAATTTTGTGACTTTTTGTGGTTTACTCTGTAAGGGACTGTGGCTGTTGCTTGCCCAGGCTGACACCCCAATCAACCAACAACCCAATTTCTCCCAAGGTCACATTGAGATCTTAGGAAATTAAATTAAGGGAAATAAAAAGCATTACAGGTTTAGCTTTGGACATGTTTTCTTGTTCTCTGTTTGCATGTCTATTACATTCTTGTTCACTCTCTCTCTTTCCCTGTGATGACTGGGTAGAACATGTGGCACTGTTGAGGTAAATGGCCCGGGAAGAACATTTTGGGGCAGACAGTGCACACAACTATAGACAGGTTGCATTTATTTGGAGCAGCACACCGGGCATACAACAACACACCTTCTGCCTCATTAAATTAAATTATAAAATCAATTGATTCAATAATCTATAAATACATTTAGTTATACCACCCCCTGCTGCCCTGTCAACTGAGCACATCCTCGATTTGTCTGATGGCCATTATCTCCCCTCTGTTGGCCTTCAAACCTTTTCAGACCTCAGAACTCTGTGTAACTGTTTCAGAGCCATATGGCCAACATACAGACCTTTCAGACTCCTTTTGATTAGATTGACCCCATGGTCATGTCCACCCCAAACCTCTCCCTCCTCCTACTAATGTTCAGGGAGACCACCTCTTTCCCTTCAACTTCATGTATAGATGCATTGGTATTTATATAGCACAAACCTAGCTAGGAAGCAACAACGTGCAGTACATTAATTTGTGGAATGGGAGATGATCTACAAAATTGTGTACATCAAATTGGAATTACACAAATACAATTCACACATTGCCTTTCACATTTTTGGCACAGGGAGATTAAGTGATTTGCCCAGAATCACATAATGTTAAGTAATTTGCCAAAATTGGGATTGGACCCTGGGTCCCCAAGATAATAAGTCGGCAGCTCTAGCCACCAGGCCACTTCTCTGTCCTGTGAATCTCTTCAGCTTCTAACTAGACCTTTATGGCAAAGATTATGAATACCCCAGATGGTGCCTTGCTATTTAATGCACCGAGGGCTAAATAACACATATTACAAGTTGTACCCTTTCAATGGGGACTAGCACAAGGAATAGTATGATTGCAACCCCCCCCCAAACAGGTTTGGCAAGGATTACAAAATAACAAGGCAGTTATAATTGAGTCCTACGTGTCATGCTCTTAACCCCAAAGCGATTGCCATCCTGCCTCTTCCCTAAACCCTACATCACATCCCGGAAAGGAGCTACAAATGTCTCTATTCCCATTAAGGCAAAGTAACCTGATTTTAACAGTCTTATTATTGTTTTTTTTTATCTCTTCTCATTTCCTTATGTAGAGTGGGTGCACCAATAATACAAAGACTCATCAACCCCTTGCTCACAAATGCAGAAATGTCCTACTTGTGACTAACTCCTTTGTACCCCCGTTGCCTGCCAAGGCCCACAAGTTTAGTTGGCCCAAACTTAATTTCACAAGACCATGAAATGATTGGGAACTCCAAATCCAATCATGCAAAAGTGAGCAATAGACCAAAGTATACGCCTGGTTAGTGGAGAAGGGTTGACCACTCCTTCAGGGTGTTAAGCCACTTTAGCTCTTTTGCATCACAAAACGTATGTCTTACCGTATTTACTTTCTACCTTGCTATGTTCACCACTACCAGTTTACCCAACCCTCTCCATACTCTTCTCAGTAACAAACAAAACCATCTCACTTTTATGGTTGGTCACTACTCTCCAATGTCCATTAAATCTCTACTCATCTTCTTAATTACAGATCACACTGTATTATGTACCTGATCGTTCTTAACCAGATAATATTTCAAAGTCAAGAGGACCCTTATTCACCTCTAGCTCACACAACATTGGTTACAATTGTGTCGTACCCATCTAACCAGGTCATACAATTTACAAGTTATCAAGATAACGCTCCAGTAGGCTCCTAAAAGTCCTTTTCTGAGCTTGTTCACAGGCTAATTTCAATATAGAATGGCAATAGATACAGACCACTGATACATTTTCTTGGTCGCTGAATTGTTGGTCTAGAAATGGTAAACCAAACAATTACTCACCTCCACCCTAATCTCCCCAACATATGCCTATCAATCCCATTTACCCACTCTCTGCATCTCTTCCCACCCACTTACATCTGTTGCATCATGATACTAAAGGAATGTGTTCCATTAACCTTCTCTTTCACCCCCAGGTTTTCCCAGGCCTTTTCTGCCAGAACTTGAAAGTTTGCATTCCCTCTGTTCTTATGAATGGCAGCAGTACCTTATTGTAACACTTCAACTCCAGATGTCCACCAAACAGGGCAAATCACCCTGTTAAGACCTCTTCCCAAAAATACTCTTCACCTCTTTTAGCCTTTACCGAATAAAATACACCCTAACTTATCCAAAAATAACCATGTCAAAAAAGTCTTACATTACTTCTACTTAAGTAAACCTCCCCAATACTCTTGATAGTTTCAATGGGTATTTCCGATCTTTACTGTTTCTTTTTTTCTGTCCCAGCATTCCATCAACCCAGCACGCATTTCTTCAACTCCTCAAATTCCCCAACCTATGAAAGACCTATCCTACCATTTTTACTATTGTCAAATCTGATGTTAGGCCTTTCCCTACCCGAATTAGCACTTACATGATCACATCACAACTATTCTCCTCTTTCCTCTGCATTCTGATGCTGGTATCTTATTACGTTTTGAACATCTTCTGCACTCTAGTGTTTTTGTTTAAAGCTATATAGCCTTCCACCAGCTGTAGTAGCTTGAAGTGCCTAATGTCCACAGCTTTTGTGGCATCTGGAGTTGCACCTCCTTTACTTCCTGTACCAGCCTGTGGAATCTCAACCACTGTGATCGACAGTGCCAGCTACCGTGTTCTCCAGCATTGGGACTATGTTATGCCCAGTGCTTAATTTGAGCAGGTGGTTGCTAGTGGGGCTAATATTTATTTTTCCTCATAAGACATTTGCCAAGATCAAGATTGAGGAAAAAAACACAATGTGGAAAGACTACAGAAGAGAAAGACAGAAAAACGTCACAAAGGAAGAAACCAGGAACCTGAACGAGTGAAATAACGAGGCAGGGAGTGTTGGGTAGTGAATTAAAGAGATGGATTCAAGACTATATAGCCTAGGTATTCGGAGCGTGGACATTTAACAACACTAGCCTCTCACTTCTGGGAAGAGCTTTTGGCACTGGGACTCATTCTCTTACAAATTAAGCACTGATTATGCCATGGGCTTGATGTTCACAGCAACTCCCCCAGCAAACTCAGAAGTTCATTGTTGTCTGACTATTGGCAAGGAATGCTACAGGTTAGTTGTCCACATGAATCAATACCCTTCTGTTTGTGAGATCCCTCCCCTGCAGGGACACTGCCACCATTGCCAGAACATGCTCAAGGACTGCAATGTTGTGCACTCTGGCCAATCATTCCAGTGGTCAAATCTCCACATAGTGCTTGCCTTTCTTGAAACAATTGAAGCCAAGTGTGCTAGACACATCCAAAAATATTTACACTTGCACTATAGTTGATCCTCTGCCATTCACAGAGACCCTCCCTTAATTCATTTTTTTTAGTTTGAATGAAAGATTTTATTTAGAAATCGAAAAGTACAACATGAAAAATAAAATACCAGAGAAAAGTCATCTGTGCAAAAATATTCACGCACTAGATAAGCAATATAAGAAGGAAATAAAGGTGAGAAAGAAAATCAAAAACAACAATCGTAGCTATCTATGATAAACATAACCATTGTATACTGATTATTCTAAAGCAGAGAGTTAGAAAAATCAAAAATGATTAATCATTACAATAAATAGAATACAAAAAGTATTCATCGGGGTTCAGGTACTTATTCAATTCAGGGATTATGAAAACCTGTTTTATTTGCAGACCTATCTAAAAAATTAGTTATGGGTGACCATAGAGAATCTCGCTTGGTAACAAGAGAAAGTGGAGAAACAAAAGCCCTGTCCAATCTGTGATTATAACAGATACCATACGACCAGGCTTGGTAAGACACCTTAGTGCAATCCTTCCAAGCCCTGGTAATCTGTTGAAAAGCAACTGTGAGAAGTAAATCTATTATGTGGAAATTACTAGAGTGAGAAAGCCAATCTTCAGAAACACTACCTAGAAAGATATTAGCAAAAGTAAAGGGGATTTGTGTGCGAAAAATATAATTGATCTGCGGCCAAACTTGTATCCAAAAATTATAAATATGAGGACATTCAAATAACATATGGTTGAGATCTGCCGAGTTTGCATTAGATGATCAACAAGAAGTAGAAAGAGTAGGGTTCATTTTATGTAAGGAGTATACATAGGCCTATTGTAAATGAAAAATAAAGTTTGAATAGTATTAGCTGCTCTAGAAGATTTCCTTGTTTTAGTCCAAATCTTATTCCAAACAGGAATAAAAAAGGAAGTTTGGAAATCAGACTCCCAAGAAAGTTCCACCTCTATTTTATTTCGAGTGTCTCAAATGTTAAATGTTTATATATGTGAAAAGCAGAAGGAGAAGTAGCTAAAACCGAAAGTAAAATAGAATTAGAAGAAGTAGGAAGAGGAATATGTAAAAGTTGATTATAAGTTGATTGAATCAACGAAATTAAAGATATATACTTGGATTCATAAGAGCAAGGTAAGGAAAAACATGTTTGACCAATTACAAAAGCTTTAGAGAGATCATCATGAAAGAGTTGATAAGTCCAACAAAGTCCTTTAGCATGCCATTCCTTCTAAAATATTGTTTTGTTATTCATTTTAAGATATTTGCTATACCAAATTGAGGACTGCATAAATTGATCCTTAGCATTTCGATAAAGAATAAAAATGGATTGGAGAATTTTACATGTATTAGTAAAAATAAGAAGGGATAACGACAAAGGTCTATGTGATAGAGATAAAAATTCTTTAAAAGAAAATGGTCGAATAAAGGATTTTTCAATCTTAGTCCATAAGGGTCAGTTGAATGCATCACCCTCTTGTAATAACAAATATTGTTTGAGGGAAAATGCTGTATGGTAGGAATAAAAGTCCGGAAAGTTAACTCCCCCCCAAATGTTTAGGTCTTTTGACTTTATGACGAGACATCCAAGATTTTTTGTTATTCCATAAGAATTTAGATAAAATAGATTAAATGATCTTATATTGAGAGTTAGGAATATTTAAAGGAATATTAGATAGATAAAAAGTATTATAGGGACTAGCATCATCTTTATTGTATCTAGGCAGCCCCACCAAAATAAAAATAAAGGATTCCATCTGGATGTAAGAGATTTCAGTGTCGCTTGTAATTCTTTCCAGTTAAGTAACACAGTTTCTTTGATAGAAGATTTAAACCATAGACCAAGATATTTGATTTTATCCAAATTCCAACTAAAATTAGAAAAAGAAAAATCTACATGAAAACATAATTTATTTAACGGGAGAATTTCACATTTGTCAGTATTTGATTTATACCCTGACACAGAGGCAAAAAGATGAACCTCTAATAAAAAGGCAGGCAACAAAGTTTGTGGATGTGAGATAAAAAGTTAAATGCCATCAGCATAAACTGAAAGCTTTTAAATGATTATCACCTTATTGAAAGCCAGTGATCTGGGGGGTTAGACAAATTTTTATCAAAAAGGGTTCGAGGGCAAGAAGAAACAGAAGAGGAGAAACACTGTGATATCGAGAAAACGATGGAAAGAGGAGACTGTTAACTAAAATAGAGGATGTGGGAGAGGGATACAACAAAGAGACATAATTAATAAAATTAGAACCAGAACCAAACCAGGACAGAGAAGAGAAGATAAAAGGCCAGCTAACATGATCAAGCGCCTTTTCAGCGTCTAAAGAGATAGATGCTAAAGAGTGTTTATAAGATTTGGATTTGCTGAGGACATTAAAGAACAGTCTAGTATTATCTGAAATATGTCTACCTTTAATAAAACCACATTGTTCCTGCTCACTCAAATAAGGTAATAAGGATTCTAAATGAAGAGCTAAATTTTTCACAAATATTTTATAGTCTACATTAATTAAAGAGATGGACCTATAGTTTTTACACAATGTATGATCCTTATTATCCTTGAGAAGAAGACATATTAAAGCATCCTGAAAAGAGCCACAAGATTTTTGAGAAGATATAAAAAAGAGAAATAGATGATGCAGTTTGGGGATAAGAAGTTTAGAGAAATGAGAATAAAATTCAATAGTAAAGCCATCAGGACCTGGCGCTTTACCACGTTTAATAGTACGTACAGCATTAGAAATATCCTGAGGTCGACTATCATCCTCCAAGACTGAAAAATATATATTAAGATGAGAAGGTGGAGTAATGGAAGATAAATATTGATGGATGTCGTCTTGAAGGGTGGGAGACAGGGGGCATGTCCAAGTCAGCCAAGATGGCGGACGTGTTTGCCTAGGGCTCCGCAACCTGGCCTGCTCATCGTCGGTAATCCTTTTTGGTGGGAGCCCTAAACAGTGCCATCAAGACATGCAACACTAACAGAACCAGAGCCTGATCACCATCGAGCCCCAAGAGCCATCGTCGTGAGCTGCAGTGGCCATAACGAGTGCCCCCCTGCATCATGGCGGCCTATGGCAATGTCAAAGAGGCCTAGCGCGTATCCGAACCCGGACAACGTCGGTGACTGCACACTCGAGACCCCTCGTCGCCAGGACACTACGCCACCGGGGTTGAGCAGTGGCCATCAGGAGACCTGCCGGTCTTTCAGAGAAGAAGACACAATGAGCGAGTGATAAGGCCGGGCCCCCTCCAGCCTGGTGGTCCCGCGATGGGAGGAACCGGAGTAAGCGGCGGACACTCGCAGCGGAGAGCTGGACCCTGGAGGAACCGATCCGGTGCGGGCTCTGATAGACGGTGGAGATCTTTGCAGGTGAGGAGGGCCGCCGGACGCCTGACCGGTCGCCACCATAATGTCGACATAACGTTGGCCTACAGGGCGCGCTACCCGGGGAAGGACAGACCACGGACGAACGGCACCCGATAGTGCTAGCAACCACAAACAGCAGCCCATCTACTTTGCAACCAGCCCGCCGGTGTGGAAACCCCAACCTCAGCAGCGGGAACAAGTGCCAGCTGAGGGAGAAGACCCACCAGCCATGGCAACACTGGTGAGTGCCGCCGATCGCAGGGGAGACTCCCCGAGCCGCGGAGCAGGGAGCGAGGGACAGGCCACACTCACGAATCAGGGCATAGCACAGTAGAAGGCCCCGGGTGAGCAGTGTACCACAATTTGGACACCATAGGACACTAAACTACACAAAGACAAACCCATATAGCGCAGGGGCGACCTGGCAGGGATGGCGCCACCGCCCCACTGATCACCTAGCCATCACCAGCTCACAGCAAGCCACCATTACCTGGGAACACTCCCCAACCTCCCCCCGCACCAGGACGACATCGACGGGTGGCGCTGACCACCAGATAGCTCACCCCGGGCTACCCGGAAATAGTTGAACTGAGCACCATACCAGCAGAACAGAGCAAAAACAAACACCAACATTTATAGAGCAGAAACTCATAGTAATTCCAGTCATCTGAAGCAGAGCGGCATCAGGATAACCACCGCTATAAAGAAGCCAAGCCACAACTTATAGCAGGCAGCAAAGGACAACAAAGAAAAGAGGTGGATGAGCGACGACAGGGTGGGCACCTACGCCCAAGGGAGAAAATCTGTGCGTGTGGCCTCTAGCCCGGGCGGCAGCGCCCACCAGAGCACCCAGTTGTGAAGAAGCACTCCTGGACGTGGTGAATGCGCCCAGACACCTTACTAGAGCCCAGGAGTATATGGAAACAAATATCACCTAAACCCACAGTGGTGCATAAAAGACATTATCCTTAATTCTGTCAGGGAGAAACGCGCCAGATGGTACGCCTCACTGAATAGCTGCAACACCAACGGCATAGCACAACCAGACAAGTCCACCCAAGCGAAATCATGGGAAGATTGCGATCGAACGCAGGAGAGCAAGGATCTGCCCTAATGCAGAGTCACACCTCAGCCACTCAACCCCAAGAAGAGGAATCAGAACCATCATCAACCCTCTCCATGTCCAATAAGCTGGACAAAGTATTAGCAGCCATTGAACACTGCAGAATCACCATGGAAGACAGATTTGGAGCTCTAGCTACAGATCTCAACCTCCTACGAGATGATCACCGTAAACTAGCGGACAAAGTTGCAGACGGGGAAAAGACACTCACCACCCTGCAGCCCCTGGCCAAATTGCAGCAGGAAATGCTAATTGAACTACAGGAACAGGTGAAGACTCTGGAAGAGCGAACAGATGACCTTGAAGGGCGCTCACAAAGAAGTAACATTCGCGTCTTAGGTCTGCCTGAAGGAATCGGAGGCGCAGCCCTATCAGCTATGTAGAAACCTGGCTGCGTTCCTTCACATCCAGCTCGGAGCTCACCACCTACTTCTCAGTGGAAGGAGCGCACAGGGTGCCAGCCCGACATCCACCACCGGGATCTCCCCCACCCATTATTCATGAAGCTCCTCCACTTCCGCGACAGAGATGCAGTGCTCCGCGCGGCCAAAAAAGGGGCCCATAAGAATTGAAGATAAACATGTTATGCTCTTCCCCGACTACTCAGAAGCCGTGCAGCGCCAGCTATCCTCATTCCTGGAGATCAAAGGTCGCCAACGGGGTGTCCAATACTCACTACTGTTCCCAGCACGCCTCAAGATAATACACAACGGAACTACAATGTTTTTCACCAATCCTTCAGAGGCCAGCAACGGCTAGTGCAACATCACCATGACTTCTTACGATCAACTCCAAAATGTACATATCTGTCAGAAGAACGCAAAGGCCGGCATCGTCCCTGTAAGAAAAGCAAATTATGCAGAATGCAGAAAGGCCCTGCAGGCAGCAGCGGATAACATCCACCCTCAGTGGACACAGAGGACGAGAGAGGTCCGCACATATTCACCTCAGAAGAGCAGGGCAGCGACTCAAACACCTCTCAAGTGGGTTCAATGACTCCACCTGTAGTGAAACTGCAAACTGCTGACACGCTTATTTGAACTCTAGCCAATCATAAATGTATACACATATTGCATGGCAACAAGCCCAGACAGCAGTGCTGCAAGAAACGCACTTAACCACAAGGGAATTAGACAAATTAAGCAAACGTTGGCGGGGAACATTTTGTGCAACTACATACTTGGCATACGCATGGGGGGCGTTGATATGGCTCTGTCCAGGAGTCCCTTTTCAGGAAATGTGCAGAGTGGCCGACCCAGAGGGACGATATGCCTTATTAGAGGGGCTCTTGGATGGCCGTCCAGTCCTTCTAGGTAGTATCTATGCCCCAAATACCAAGCAAGGGAAATTTTGGGACACCCTCTCTAATGCTCTGGCCCAATTTACTGCAACACCATGGATATTGGGAGGGGACTATAACTGCGTTATGGACCTTGCCTTAGACACATCACATACCCCACACCCAAACTCCTTAGCCGCTGCACAAACAAAGCGATTTAACACCTGGGCACACCATTGATGCCTGGCACAGCTGCCACTAAACTGAAAAAATCTACTCCTTACACTCCGTATCTCACGACCTCCGGGGACGCTTAGACCGATTTCTATGCTCGCCCACCATTGTCCCCAGGATTCGGGACGCAGACTTCCTAGGACAGACACTTTCCGATGCACACAGGATCACCATTGCAATACAACCCCCCCTTCCCCCACCCCCAGTCCCCACCTGGCGGTTGCCACGCGAATGTTTAGAAGATCAAGTATTCCGGCACGAACAGGAAAAAACTATTACCGACTATTTCACAGAAAACTCCAAAACAGCCACTACAAGAATGCTCGAATGGGATGCATTCAAAGAAGTCACCAGAGGGGCATGCATACGGCAAATATCAGGGATACGCGCATTATTAGACAGACGTGAACAAGAGGAAGAGCGCAAGCTAGCGGCCCTAACTCAGGCAGTAGATATGGGCAGAGTGCTGCTGACACAAGTATCAGAGGCCAAGAGCGCGTACACAGCTGCTCTGGCTGACCTCAGGTGATACAACTTCATGGCACATGAGCCCGAGTACACATGGAGGGCGACATAGCAGGAACGCTACTGGCATGGCTCATACGGCCAAACACTGACACGTCCCCGTTAACCAAAATAATTACCCCAGCAGGAATGACAGTCCGCTCCCAAGCAGATATCACCCAAGCGTTTTTTAACTACTACAAGGATGTATACAGGGCCTCCACACAAGTAGACCCTATGTTAGTACAGCTATCCCTTGCAACACACCCGCTGACGCGCATCTCCCCACCCGACAGAACCATTCTTGATGCCGCTATCATGGCCACAGACAGGCAATTTGAGCGCTGGCTAGAAACAAAGCCCCGGGCCCCGGGCCTTGATGGTCTGCCAGTAGAGTATTACCATACCTTTTTTGCGCACCTGGCACCTAGACTGGCAGACATGTACAAGGCAGCACTAGAGGGCGGGGTGCTCCCAGGATCGCTCGGCGAATCCTTAATAGTCTCCTTTCTATTCTAAAGCCGGAGTGCGACCCACAACTCCTGGGGTCCTACCGACCGATCGCACTGCTTACAGCAGACTACAAAATCTTTCGTAAGATATTAGCCGACCGTTATGCCACAGTCCTCCCAGCATTAATACACTCAGACTAATCTGGATTTGTCCCGGGCAGAAATACATCCCAAAACATTCGCCGACTGTTTCACGTTCAGGATCGGGTGCAAGGCCAATTTCCTCATGCTGCGTGCCTGATCCTGGACCTAGAAAAGGCCTTTGATAGTCTATCCTGGTCATATCTTTTTGCTGTACTCAGGTGCATGGGTGTGGGCCCAACCCTACAAGCGTACACAAGATTAATATATACAAACCCAACATTCAGGGTCCGACTAGGCCGTCACATCTCACCCTCCTTCAAGGTATCCAGGGGAACTCGACAGGGCTGCCCACTATCCCCCCTCCTCTTCGCCCTGGCAATTGAGCGTTAGCAATTCATCTTAGGAGGGAGGGCAGGGATTGGGGTATTCCGTTATCAGGTGACACTCACAGCATGTCCCTTTATGCCAACAATCTATTACTCTATGTACGAGACATCACAATGGACCTTACACTAATTCTCGCCACCCTAGCAGATTTCGCCGCAGTGGCAGGCCTCAAAGTTAACTGGTCAAAATCCTCTATCTATACCCTTAGTGCTGACCTCCCCCCACAAACGATACGTATGGGTGATGTCAGTCTTACCTGGAATGCGCAAGCCCCCCGCTATCTAGACGTACGACTTTATCACACCGCACAGGACATATACGATGGCAACCACCGCAAAGCACTGGCAGGCATTCGCACCTCCTTTGGGTTCTGGCACACTCTCCCTCTATACTCCCTGGGGAAATTTGCATTGGCCAAAATGGTCATAGTCCCGCACCTCTTATACTATTTTGCAAACCTCCCAGTCATCACCCCGCTCGTTCTTTCAGGAAACTAAATGCACAGTTATGCACACTCATATTGGGAAAGGGGCGCCGACGAGTTCCCCTGGCCAAAATGCAGTTGCCAATAGATCAGGGCGGACTAGGAGCCTCGTCGTTTGAAGCATTTTTCTTGGGAGCCCAGCTCCAGTGGTTGTCACGTTGGACAGCGGGGTGCACACTAGAGGAGACAGCTATAGACACAGGACTGTTACCCATGGCAATGATCTGACACATGCTGCTACCGGGTACCCGCCCAATCATGACCCATCCCCTGCAAGTGAGAATGGCACGGTCCTGTATGTCCCGAATCCATCGACTATCCCGAGAAACCCCACCATACACCCCCTTGCTACCCCTCACAGGCCTACCCAAAGGCTGTAAATACTACACCTCATGTACTCTCAAAATCTGGACAGACCACTCACTTATAGAGGCGGGATCCCTCTTTGCGGATGGACAGCTGATCTCCTTCGCTGACCTCGCAGAGGAGTACGAACTCCCCCAAGGGCAATTCCCTCTGCACAGGCAATTAATCTCAGACTGTCGCCACACTTGGCAAAGAGCCGAAAGCGAACTAGCGACACACCCGGTCATCCATGCCATATTACAAATGGGGCCCGGACGACATATAATCACTTGGATATATAAAGCCATACGCAAGCTGACAGGTACATCTCTTAATCCCCTACGCCACCAATGGGAAGAAGAATTCCAGAGGCCACTGCATGACAGGGAATGGGAGCAAGCGCTGGAGTTCCCAAAGAGGGTTTCCCGCAACGCCCGATTTAAAAACATACAATTTTATATATTACATTGCGCTTATCTAACACCGAACACCTTCAACGTTACTACCTAAATACACAGTTTGCATGCCCCCAATGTCATACCCCCTACGTGACATTCTACCACATGTTCTGTGGTTGTCCCACGCTACAGTCATACTGGGGCACGATCCACAACACAATCAGCAAAACAACAGGGCTCACCAATATAAATACATGGGAAGCTTGTGCCCTGGGTATAACCCGGCGCAGCAAACACCACAACGTCCAGATGAGATTCTCATCACTAGCCCTACTTCTGGCAAAATGCGGGATCGCGATGCACTGGCGCGCACCAGCCGGACCCCCGCTGGCGGCCTGGACAGGGTCGGTCAGCAAATGGGAAGCATCCAAAGAAGACACACTCCGATATGAAGAGGCCCGAGGAATACGCGAGCGACACATCTCCATGCAATGGACGGTACTCCTTCACGATTTCAAACGAATTACCACGAGCACCCAGTAGCGGCCCGTGGTGGGAGTGCTGCCGGGCGGTGACGTGGGGCGGGGGAGGGGCAGGGTGGGGGGTAGTAAACTACGGAATACGGCCGAATAGAGGTAAGTAAACATATAAATAAATAAAACTAATTCCGTTGGGCGCGCTGCATCGCATTTGGCGATGCAGCGCGTGCAACGGAATTCGTTTTATTTATTTATATGTCTACTTACCTCTATTCGGCCGTATTCCATAGTTTACTACCCCCCGCCCTGCCCCTCCCCCGCCCCACGTCACCGCCTGGCAGCACTCCCACCACGGGCCGCTACTGCGAGCACCACACCTCCCTCGCCATCATCACACGTATCTAAAGAACTAGCCAGCACCCATGTCCCCCTTCCCCACAATTGAGCTTAATACCTTCTCCCACCAGAACCACAGATCGAGCCCGACCAGAAAACTGGCCCGCATAACCTCTATTATGACTCAGACACCAGATGCACGAGCTACATCCGGTTCCCTAGGGACCCTCATACGCTAATGCTGCACCCCATGCCCTGCTCCATCATCTTCAGCAATCACTTCTGTACCCCTATACAGCATACCCCCAGTTTAACCCCTTCGATGCGCGTGACGAGCTCAGCTCGTCATGCTGCGCGGTAGCGCTGTGCGCATGACGAGCTGAGCTCGTCATGACCACACCCGCGATCGGAATGTCCAGCACACGAGCGGAATTCCGATCGCGGTCAAGGGGTTATACCCGCTCACCCATGTTCAATACAAGTTAATCCCCCCATATAGCTCACACTAAGTACACACCTCCATACATAAGGTCATTACCATAAGACAGAGCACGATCAGCACAATGCAGTATCACCAGCACCACAATGCTCAATAGTAGCATAACACCCCCTTACACTACATACTCTACCAAAATGAAACCCACAATATGTATATGTATGTAAGAGTGCCCTACATGACGATGCTGTACCATTCACGTCTCTAATTTGCTTCTTGTATGTAAGTAAAGAAAATCAAATAAAAAGTTAAAAAAAAAATTAAAAAAAAGTTTGCTGTGCTAAAATCACCATTTCCGAGCTTTCAGTCCCAAGCAAAGTTGTTAAAAAAATCACTTTTTTGCCACAGTGTTTGCATGTTTCTATGTGGTAATTGATTTTCCCCATATTTATAGCTTCTAACTATTTGCAATTTGCAGTGGAATCAGAAGTGAAACCCATGGGTGAACCTGGAAAGCTCTACATTTCTGAAGACATTTGGAATTCAACAAGGGGTCATTTGTGTATATTGCTGATGGCTAATACATGAAATATAAAAAATAAAAAATATATACATAAAAAATTGAAGGGTGGGAGACTCAGGAGTACAGAGATTCTGAAAGAAATGTGTAAATTCTGACAATATAACTTCATTTTTATAAACCATACGATTGGTAGCGGTGAGGATAGAGTCAATCTTGGTGTGTTCATTTTTAACTTTAAGATAATTTGCCAGAAATTCCCAACTTTATTTTGACCACCATAGTATTTGGCAGAGGCGTTAAATAAAAATGAAGTGCCATTCTCTGTGGATAGCTTATTAAAGGCAAATGTGGATTTAATTAGATCCTCTAAGCAAGTTTTAGAGTTTGTATGATAAAAAGTATGTTCTAATTGTTTAATACAAGCTGTGAGTACCTTCAATGTATTTAATGAAAGTTTCTTTTTTATGAGATACAAAAGTAATAATGAAATCTCTAGTGGCAACTTTAAATGTGTCCCATATGACCTGGGGAGAGGTGTTTGGGCTCTTATTTTCAATAAGAAAAGGTAGTGGCACAAGATTCAAAACTTTGAGTAAAACTAGGATCCAAAAGACGGGAGTTATTGAATCTCCACCTTCTAGTGCCTTGAGTAGGTGGGAAAAGATCCAAATCCAAAGTGACAGGGGCATGGTCTGAAATTAATATAGAACCTATATTAGAATGTGTAAGATGCTGTGCAAGTGATTTAGAAAGGAACAAATATTCTAAGCGAGACTGGGAAGAGTGAGCAGGGGAAAAGAATGTATATTCTAAAAGCGTGGGATTACATAATCTCCAAGCGTCCACTAGAGACCTTTGTTGAATAGTAGATGTAAACTGAGAGTGCATATGGGAAGGAAGGAATTTAACTTTAGAATTACGATCAATAATGGGGTCAAAAACCATGTTACAATCACCCCCTACTAATAAATAATCATCTTTGTAAGTCATCAATTTAGAAAGGATTCCGGGCCAAAAGGAATTATCTGGAGAGGTGTGAGCATAAAGGTTAAAAAGAGTCATAGGAATTTTATCAACCAACAAAGAAACAGAAACCCATCTACCCATCCTATCAGTATCTTGTGTGAGAACTTCTATATCTAAACGTTTGTTACATAAAATGGCTATGCCATTAGGTTTCCAATGCCAGGAGAAGCAAAAACATGGCCAACCCATTGTCATTTAAGTTTGGAAATTTCTTTCTCCACAATATGAATTTCTTGCAATGAAGCAATATCACAGTTTGAATTAGAAATATATGTTTTTACTCTCTGCCGTTTTATAGGAGAACCTAAATCCTTAACATTCCAAGAGACAATTCTTAAAGCTATGTATTATGCAATAAATAGTGTGAAACTTTGAAACAGCAGTTAATATATAACAGAATCCTATAAGTAATAAACGTTATCAAGGAACAAGCATAAATGTACCAGAAAAATTGATTAGTGCATAGAAAGAAATATACAATCATAAATGAAGAGAATGACAAGAAAGTGGAAAGCAAATATAAAGCTAGAAATAAGTAAAAAGAGTATAGAAAGTATGAAACGAGGGGAACATATAGATTAAAGAAGATAGATTATCAGAAAAAGGACAGAAGAAAGAAAAAAGGAAAAGAAGAGGGTATACAAAAAGAAAAAACAAGAACCATATGGAGAAAGGACAAACTAACATACCAAATGTGACATAGAAAGAACGAGGGTGGTGAAGCTGCATAAGGAAGACAACACAGCCAACCAGACAGTCCAAGGCGACTCGGGAGGAAGGGAAACACCATCCAAACAGATCGGGAATCACGATGATCAGATACAGAGACCGCACCTAACAAAAAGAAGACACATGAAGAATGAGTGACACAGAGACAGCAAAAACCCAAAATATATAATAAAAACGAACGAGCAGGAGAAAAAGATTCAAAGCATGTCACAACTTAATCAAACATTGGAAAGCCTGGTAACATCCATATCTTCTTCTCTACAATTGTCCAAAAACCGTTGTAATAACGCTGGGTCTTCAAAGGTCGTAGTCCTATTTTTATAAGCCACTTAAAACAAACATGGATGAAAGATGCCAAATCTAGCATTGATATTTCAAAGCACTGGTCTCATATACAAAAATGTCTTTCTCCTATCCGCCATTTCTTTGGCATAGTCCTGAGAAAAGAAAAGAGTAGATCCCTGCCAGAAAAATCCGACCCTTGATTTTAGCTGTTTGAAGAACCTTCAATAAATCAGTATAATCCAAGAAGTAGATGATGTTGCAGAACGTGAACAATGACCCAGACGATGAGCTCTTTGAATGTTGAGAACTGGAGTGTCAGGAATATCAAGAACCTTTGGAAGAAATGACTAAATAATTAAATAGGATCTGAGCCTTCTAAGCCTTCCGCTAAACCATATATGCTTAAATTATTACGCCTGTTGCGATTTTCACGATTTTTCACTTGTTTTTTAAGATGAGTAATTTCCAGTTGCAAAGAGAGAACCTGGAAGACGTTTATTAGTTTTTTACATATATGGTCGAAGAGCCTGATTCTCCTCAAGAAAAAAGTCCATGGAAGTAGGTGGAAGAGATGTGACAAGCAATGGAGGATCTTTCTTAGTATGCTTGCCAGATGAGAGTGTAGAGGAGGAAACTACTTTAGAAGCATGTTTGGCAATTGGAAGCAGAATATTTGATAACGCTGGCGTAGAACACACTGGAGGAGGTAGCGTATTGCAGTCAGAGTCCTCCATGTCTTTGTGAAGTATATTGAAAGAATTATAGTCTTCCAGAGAAGATCGGGGACAAGAAGTAACAGGAGTGCAACGTATAGATTTTGTTCTCCCATAAACAAACAAAAAGACCACGTCAACAAGGACTTTCGTAATGATGAAGGCACAACTACAATAAAAGACAGTCAAACCTGTTGCAATAGGAGAGTCAGTGAACCCAGGGAGGAAAATCAATGAGGAAAACTCATGCACATAACTCCAGATTTCTGATGAAAAATGAGGCAGAGTACACTCCTTAAAAGACAAAATGCGAGTTGAAAAAGATTTATAAACCAAATGCTGAAGTACAGTGAGGCTCTGTGAAGCAAGGGATATGAATTAAAGACAGTAGTTGCCAATACATGCAGGAATGCTTTGATGACCATTCCAGTGGGAAATCTTCATATTGAAGGCATAGGGCTTTAAAAATGATTAACAAGAGTATAAAAGCACGATAATACTAAATGCCTCTCCGTTACCAGAGCAAAAACGGAGCTGCAGTAAAGTAAAATCGCAGCAGCAAGAAAACAAAATGGTGGGCACGAGTCCATGAGGAACAACACGCCCGCCGAGTAAAGGAAAAATTGTTGCACAGCGGCGCTTACCAGCGCTCCAAATGCCACATGCCTAAAATCTGGAGTCCTTCACATCCCGAAGGACTCCACTGCAAAGTGAAGTGCGGTGTTCAATCCGCCGGTAGGCCGACACTCCTCCAAAGCCGCCACGTAGCTCCTCTAGAAAACGGCCATCGCCAAAGCCATGAAGCCACGCTCCCCCAGCCCCTCCCTTAATGACTAGTAAAAAACACACCTCACCCTCTCAAGCCCTAGATATGCCTCCATCTTGGAAAGTGCAGTGTTCCAAGCAAATGATCTCTGCAGTGTTATTACAGGCAAAGTTTGGTCATCCTACAATTATTTTACTTTCGTCATCTTCACGCCAAGGCTCCCATTGGTCCCCTGTCTGCGCCTACAAAATCATAGCTTTACCCAAAGGCTACTACGGACCATTTTAGAAAAATGCCCACAAATTACAGCTGTGCCACCTTCCCTTCTGACTTATCTGTATAAGGCACCTCAAAATCCTATGCCAAGGGCTTAATGTAGTGCATAAAATCTTCGTTTCCACCCACACCTCCTCCCACTTTACTTGAAGGAAGTCATCTAGGTATGGTAGTCCATTGCCAGACCCCATCTTCCTGTTGATTGCAGTTCTGAAAACGTTTTGAAAGGTAGCCAAAAGGGAATACAGCACTGAACTTCCATGTGAGCTTTGCCATGCACTTATGAACGTGAGCACCACAGCCCACTCCATTTTCTATTCCCCAGTCATTCTGGATTCCATGATTCTCCATGCAACGAGCAGGGTAAAATAAATATAATATCCCTGGGCTGGGCACCCTTGTCATCACTGCAATATGTACACATTGAAGCCTTTCGTCAATGAGAGCATTCTGGAGGCCCAACTCATGCCATTTGTGAGTCTCCCACCCACTCCAATAATTGTGGAGAAAGAGGCATAAGCCTCCCCTTGCTCCACGGACCCCCTATGTACATCGATAAGACCATTCATGACTGGGACAAATAGTACATAAACACTCAAAAGGAACCATAAAAAATATGAAACATAGACAAACCGGCAGACGGAATGACCACAAAGTGGAAACAGAAGCTGACAGACTCCAACTAAACTGAGTGTGGTGAGTCTGCCACCAACCTAGCACAGGAAACATTGAATCAGAGACATTTCCTATTCTCACCAACTTACCTAACAGCAAAGATTTGTAAGGTTGTGTGAGAAAGATAAATGGTTCTGACAAAAAGTGAGAGATAAATGTGGCTTTCGTCGTTAGTAAAAGTGCACGATTCAGAGAAAAAGTTGCAAAACATGAAATTAAATTACAAATTAAATTAGTCTACATAATATGGGATGTTAAATAAAGGTATAGGCACTAATGTAATTGATAAATCATTCAAAATTGTTCATTCTAGTTATGTTTGCACTAATGTAATTGATTACTCATTACAAATCTTTGATTCTAGTTATGTTTGTGGTACAGCTGTAGAAGTACGCAGAGGAAATAAGGGCCCAATTTCTATGTTGGTGGAAAGAGTACTCCATTGCAATGGTGTCGGAGAACCTTTTCCGCCAACATAATGGTCTGCCCCACTCCTGCCAATGTAAATGTGGGTGGACCTTTGGTGTAACAATGGCGGAGACTAATCAATGTCTGCAGTAGTTACACCCCTCAAACGGCCCGATAGAGTAAGGACCAACAGAGGTTGTCCTGTATGTCCGTGTTTCATTCATTATTCACAGCACCTTGACTTATATAAAAAATGCCACCCCCTATGATACTAATTGTGTAAAGAAGAAGTTTATTAGAGCCGATGGATGTGGGCTATACACTTAAGCAGTGACTAGCAAAAGACTTTTCATTTACAGGTGATTCAGCTACTTCTGCCACGGTTTCTCACTGTTAATGTGGCATTAAACAGTGGACGAATTATAATTGGCTCAAGATTAATATTAATAAGACATGCAATAATCCTTGGCTGTGGTCCCCCACCCTTTGGCCTGATACATTAGGTACCTTTCCTGCAATAAAATTAGATGTAAAAAGTCTGAGGATGATCCTAGACTCAAAAGTGACTATGCCCAGTGCCTTTGTAATTATGAAGCGGGGAGGGCCAAATTATGTGAAAGGGTTGAGTAAATTACGCAGCAAGAAAAGGCAAATTATGCGGCGTAATTTGGCATATTTTATTACAGTACTACTTTATTATTTTGTCATGTTTACACTTGTTAACACTGTCTGGGCATTGGTTGCGCCTCATTAGTAGCAGTTTTACACCCATATATAGCAATAAGCAACAGAAAGGTGACCAGTCACGCTTTGCAAAGAGCTTTATACTGCGCGGCAACACGTGTCACTGCGTTTTTAGCAACTTTTGAACCGTTTGAAAAAGAAACCATTTTTTTGGGTGCAAATTATGCAGCAAATGATGGATTATGTAACAAATGCACCAAATATATATTTGTGCGAAAACACAAAGGCTGCACAATCGCATGATTCCAGAGGCCCTGACTATGCCTAACGAGGATGCATCTGTAACCGTGTTGTACCTATTAGTTACGGAAACTATGTCCCATCATGCCTTTGCTCACCATGGATATTAGGAAAATTGTTATTTCTGCATTGATCTGGGTCAGACTGGAAAACTGTAATTCTTTGTATTACGGTATGTAAAAATACATAGTACAAAAACTCCAAATCATACAAAACCAGGCAGCCTGACTAGCTACCGGTTGTACCTTTTTTCTCTTCTTCCAGTGCTTTTTCTACTTAGTTACACGGGCTTCCAGTCCAGAGTAGAATTTCCTTCAAAATGCTTTATTTCATACAAGAATGTATGTATAGTGCTGCTCCAGAGTTCTTGAAATGTAAAATTAGAAAATACCTACCTGCCGGCACCTCCTGTTCCTCCTTTGCTTCCCTTCTGATGCAACCTTGTATTAAAAATTCCAATCTCAAAACCTGAAAATCTCCAAGTGCCTGGGCACTGCCTCGGAAGATTGACCCTTTCCTTCTTCTTCCGGGGCAGACTCGGTGATATCTAAGAAGGGAATCATGGTACAGCAGCGTGCAGAGCAAGCAAATGGGTGAAAAGGATCCCACCTCGTATTCTTCACTGTCTACCGGAAGTTCCCTCCAGCTCATCATGTCCAGAATCCTTGCTACCCACCTAACTGTTTGAGTCTCATACTCTCCATTTGAGCTCTGCCTGTTTACAATAATCTAATCTTTAGCTTCCTCCCCTTAAAGGTCTCATGATTCTTCAAATGAGTCCAGTTTCCTCTCCAGTACTAGCTGGGATTTGTTAGGCCTGGATTTTGACCGCACTACTGCTAACAATATAAATAGTTTGTGCTTTGGTTCAACCCCTTTCAACCACTGACTGTCGTTGAAAAGCCTCTTTCTGCCATTGGCTTAATACTGTCAGTCATGTCTTCGCTCAACCCAAAGGAATATTCATCTCTCATCTAGCACTTTTGTCTGTTTTCTTCAGTCCCCACTTGAGAGCTTGCACTGAAGGGCATAAAGGACTACTTTACAACACTGTCTCTCTCTACCAACTCTAGGCTGGCTCTCTCTTTCGTGTCTCACTCTAATATGCTAATTCTGCAAGGGTCAGCACATTACACACAGAGCTATTGCCTTAGCCAATGCTTGTTTATTACACTGTTTCATTCCGCAGTTTATCCATGTCCATAAGATTTTAAAAAAATGTACTTTATATATTTGTATACTTCGTACCTAAAATCAAAAAATGAACATCATATATAAATCGTGATTCATTTAATGACAAGTCTAACAACATAAGGACTCTTTTTGCATTCCTTAAGATCAGGTTTTTTGACACAACAATGGATTTAACAAAAACACAGAAGATGCAGAGCAATCTGCTTTGTTCTTATATCAACGCAGGCTCCTAAATAAGGCAAATTACAATAAGTACAGTGTGACATGTTTAACCACCTAAAATGGACGCCCACAGGGCACAGCACTACGTATCCCCATGCCCACAATGCCCAATACACAAGATCATTATCATGATGCGTAGTACCTATTTATAAGGTAATTTGAATTTCATCTGGGAATTGACATTCTGTTCATAGTAGAAGCGCGGATACCTTGCAAATGGCACTGGGATTCGGACCTGCTTAGGGAGTGGCCGTATTTCCAATATTTTTGACTGACCGGTGCCAGAAGATTCCCAGAACACAAAGCAATTGTGTTCCTGGTGGGTTGAAGTTCCTAATTTTGGCATCAGGCCACAAGGTCCACAGAGATTTACGGGGGAAGGGCAGGGTTGGACTGGCCTACAGAGAAATCAGGCAGTGCCCAATGGGCTGGTCTCAAAGATCAGAGTGGGCCGATTTTATAGTTTCGCCTGCACAGCGCTGTGCTTGAGAAATCTATTGTTTTAATAAAAACTTAAAAGGGACTTCGATCCCGCCTCCTCTCTTTCTTGGCTTCTCATTGGTTCCTGTGCTTGCTACTTACTTTTCCTCCATTTCTATTGGCTATAGCATATTGTCCTGCATTTACCAATGCTTGTTTCTTGTCTGCTTCTCTTATCAGTTTCCCGTCGCTGAAATACTGTTAACATCCGCTTTGGTGGAACTATTTTTTTCATAAAGTTTTGCCTCTTTTCGCTTTTTACTCTTGCAGCATATTTATTTAACAATGTATCACCGGGGAGATTAAGTGATTTGCATAGAATCACAGGATGTTGCTGCCAAGTAGACTCGAACCGAGACCCCCAGCTCTCGAATCAGCAGCTCTGGCCACTGCACCACATCCTCTCCACTCCTGTGTTATTTGTTAGGGCGCTCTTTCCTGCTCCCGTAGGATGATTTATAAAAACAGTACTTTATTCATTTTGTGGGCTTGTTTATGGCCCTGGTGTGTCATTTTTTTCCTGTTGATTTCACTAATACTGCCACAAGCATTGCCTGCATCAAAAACAAATGCAAGTCATCGCCCATACCTTGCAAAGTATCCATACAGTATGCCTTTACAAGTTCAAAACTGCTCTGATTTGCAAATGTGGGGCACTTTTTAGGCTATCTGGTTCTCTAATGGGGGCCACTTTTTATTTTGGTGCCTGGGACTATTTTATGTTCCTGTCCGACCCTGGGGAAGGGGCATTCTGTTGCTCCTCTGACGATTTCTGTGACTGGGTAAGTGGGCGTTGCTGGCACAGTACACAAGTAGCTTCCACTCTGAGATATAGTTTCACTGCTAGCCACTTAGCTAACATTAGTGCCGAAGGTGCAGTGTTCTGTGGTCCAATGGCTGTGAGTGGCTCACTCCACCCATTCATGGCTGTCATCCACCCACCAGGTGGGGGGCATTCTCCTTGTTTGCATTATGGCCCTAACCCCCCTTGCTACACTACTATTCAGGGATCTGAGTCAGTGCAGCACTGAGGCACACCAGTATTTTTAGTGTCACACTTTTTGTGCCCTTTTTATTATCCTATGATAAACAGTCTTAGCATTGTCACACAGCCCTATTTTCTGTACTGTTACTCTACACTAGGGCAACCCAATCTTCCCCAGGGAACTGGGTACAATAGTCAATTCACAGAAAATGTTCCCCTGAGGAATTATTTCTCCAATGTTCATAACTTTAAATGGTCACACAAGTGATCCTCTAAGTAATATTAAAAACATATTAATTCATCAATATAAACATAGATGTATTGTTAACAATATATTATTTTATTTTATCTCACTCAATTTTATCTCAATCAATATTTCATTAGTTCAATTATACATGACATATGTTCACAATATATATTCCATTCTTCAGAATTCCACAGCAGTGCATATACAAATTCATGTATTAAACATGGTGCTACCCTATAATCCCTTAATCACATCAATGTATAGTCAACATAGGGATCCAGGGAAGCGCTGTCAATCCTCTTAACACAGTTGTTTCTATGAAATCAACAACGTCATATCCATATAGACATTCAACTAATCAAATGGAACTAAATCTAACAGAAAATGTCATTCATAATGTTAAGGAGGATGAAATGTCGACGTTTCGGTCTCTAGCGGCCTTCACGGTCGGTGAGACCATCCTCAGGACTTCAGTGTTGAAGTGTAATGAATCCTGCAAGTACTTGCTTCAAAATAATTCGACTCCACAATGGATATCAAAACCAGCAACCATGCAACATCCAATGCAGCGATGGGTCAATTAATAAGAACTCCGTATCGGACTCTCCTTCTCAACTCGGGCTAATAACAATACATCTATTTTATGTACTAGCACGCAAAACATTTTGCTGCCGTTCACCATTGCCCCACTGATTCTTTTATTGACCAATCTGCTTTTATACCAGAGCACTCATATTTTTATTTGTTCATTGCTTTTGTATTTCTTAATTCCATTGTTGGTCAGAATTCATATACATAAGAGTGGATGTTTTCATGAATTAATTAACTTTAGATATTTTTCTTAGAGGCAGGTAAGATATTTGCTGTTCCTAAAGTGCTAAAATGCAATACATTGAGAACAAATAAACAAAGTTTGTTGAATGATGTTAACAACGTGCTGTGCTCTCATCATAGGGCAAACAGCACTATGAAATTGTGTTCATGGTTAAACATAACTCACTTAGTTGTAAAAAGGCATGATTTCACAAAAGTATCAGTAAGGGCCATCGAAAAGTAGATCAAATGTTTTTTCGTTATAATTTTAACTAGCAGTTTACATGATCTTTTGGAAAAATGGGGGGGGGGGGGACAACTCGCCTCCTGGAAAGGGTTAGTTATTTTACTCAGCGCGTTTGTTTTCCACTTAAAAGGAACAATCGTACACATTATTGCATGGAATGTGCTACATCAAATCTAGTCGAAAGCAGAGCACTGTAAAAAAATATCATTATTACATACCAACTAAAAATGCCAAACTAAAAAATAAATAAGAAATACGGAAATATGTTCATACAGCTGTAAAAAGAGAAAATGCCCATCCAAAATTCCATAAACTGCCAGAACAGAAAAGGGAAAAAAATCCTGTGAGGCTCGTTCAAAATATGATAGCTAACGGAAATTACAGATATATATTTACTAAGGTTACATTTTTTCTATCAAAATCATCTACATTTTCAGTTTGTGCTTTAATTTTATTTTTTAAACGAGTTTGTTCTGCTGGTCAATGGCCATACAGGCAACTGTCAAAAGCCCAGTGTGCTACAACTGGATCTAGTTAAACCGTTTGAAAATTGGCCAGCTACAATTCCCACAAATGATTTAAGCTGTATTGACATTTGTTGTTAATTGAGTTAATTTAGCCAAGCTAAAGTCCGTTTTTTTAGTTTTTTTATAGCTATTTATTTCTTCCTATCTCCATTTACCCACGCCTGTCACATACCCCAAAAAAAAATATAGCACGCATTGCGCATGTCCCCTGTGCCTCATCATTTAAAAGGCTGATATCTGCGTAATTAACATAATGAAATAGTAACTGGCTTACCTGACCCAAAATCAGCAGGTGTTTTACACTCCTACAACTCAAATGTTCCTACAAGAAGGCTGTGTTAGCTAGCGGTTTGCCGTCCAAATGCGTAAACCTCCTGCGAGTGTGAGCGCGCGCGCAGCCTTTAAAAAAAGATTTCATGCAAACGATTATGCACAATCAGCCAGTTTCTACACCTTTGCTGCACCGTGCTTTACATTAGTTCCCAGAAAAGATGTTATCTTCACGTTTAAATCTATTTTATTTGCACTCAGGTTTTGCGGCTCCTCACCACAAGTCCTCCATCCTGCTGCCGTCACGTGCTCCCCAGGTTCTGAAGTGGCAAATGATCGTTTCTTTGTTTTTCTCAAATAGGTCACTTTCAGCTAATTGTCAAGTCGGCTCAAAAAGGAACCAGAGGCACAATTGTTGCCGACGTAAAATTGTGATAAGTTAAATATGGGGTTTAGGGCGACTTGCTATAAAAGTGTACTGATGTTTGAAATTCCCCTAACTTATAGTGCTGTGACGGGATTGACTTCTGTTTTTTAACAGGCATCTGCTTCCAAATCTGCTTGACATTTTGTTTCCAATATCGCATCTTATTTTATTTAATACACATTTTTAAATCATAAAATACAGGGATGGAATGTAATAGCCGAGCTTTGCAACGTGGTCTCGTCTGGCTGCAGGCTCACACAGTAGGACGGGTTAAGCCACTGAGTCACGCTCAAGGAAGAGGATCTGTACGACCTTCGGTATTCACAAAGGGCATTTACTACTCGTAAATACCCTTTGTGAATACCGAAAGTCGTAAAGTTAGACTTTCGTCTAACTTTACCTTTGTGAATCGGGCCCAGAGAGTGGAAAGTATAGGGGTATGCTTCCTGCAATAAGTACATTTCATAAGGAGTACTTACCATGGAAGGGTAGATGCTCCACCGCCACCAACTCCACCTTCCAGCACCTCTCCCAAAGCTCTCTTTTGAGTTCCATTTGGACTGAAGGTGCAGCCAATGACTTGTTGCAAACAAAGAACATGGGCAACGTTAACTCATCAAGGTGGTGTTCCAATGCTCCAAGTCGAATCCATGAGAGGTGTGGGAGAGCTGCCATTGTGTCAAGAAGATTGAGGGGCGCTGAGTTGCAGCATTCTGTTTGAGACCAAGAGGCGTAAGCCTGCTATTGGGCTGTCAAACATTTCTGTTCTTCGTGTGGGGGATTTCATTCAAAATGGAGGCAGATCATAACAACTCATTTATGTATTCAAATGCAGTAGGGGCGCTGGCTGGAATTTTATGTGAGGTATCTCATGGTGCTTGCTAGGCATCATGAAATATGATTCTGAAGTGCAGTATGTGAACGGGTCAACGCATGTAGTAGCAGATGTGGAGTGGTGGTAAGAAAGAGGAGTTTGAGGTTGCGATGGTGGTGGGCGATGAGCTTGTTTTGAAGACTGGACAATGGGATGAAGCCACACAGCAGGATCCATCTGGGGAAAGAGCAGCTGATGAAGGAATGGAATTGTAGAGGAGATCAGGGTTCAGAAGAAAAATAGTTTACCTACATAAACTGTGAACTGTGAACTGAACATAAAGGAAAGTGAAGTGTTGAGAAGACACTAAATCGTACCACTGACAGAAATGAGGGATGAGATGATAAAACTGATATGTGAAATATGATGAAAAGAAGAACGAGACAAGACAGTCATTCTGGTGGTGTGGTCTAGACAGGGAGAGAGAAGAAAGAGTAATATACATGTGCTTATAGTGATCGTGATAAGTTTAAAGGTGTATGCCAGCCACCTCTGTCTTCCAATGCAGTTACCAATGAAATCTTGGGGGAAAGTTGGCCTTACATTTTACTGGTTCTGTATTTGCTGTGGGAAATTAGGACATGTATGTAGCAGTCTTAATTAATCTTAATTCTGAGTAGACTGTAGTAAGGACATGGGTGATGTTGCAACAAATAGGATAATAGCATTTCTGATTGACACCTTCTTCAATTAAAGTGGTCTTAATGTTTGTGCAAAGAAAACACAAATTTCTGTAGAATCTGGGCAAAAGGCTTTGGAAACCTACTTGACAATCTGCTTTGAATAGATCCCAACTGATTCACTAAACTTAAAATTAACTAACAAATGATGAATTGATTACTGCCGACTTTCCAGAAAAGAGCCACAAGGAGCCAAACACTCAAGCAACCATAATTTGAGGAGAAAGATCACCTCTGATGGCCCTGAAAGCATCTAGTACACAGGTGTTGGAGACCCAAATAATGTGCCAGCCTCTTCCCTCTTCAGGCACAGCTGCCCACACCAAAGACAGACCTGCAGCATCACGTTGGGTAGCGCCCCCTTTCCTCCCCCTACAGATTATAAACTGAGGTCTGCTTAGCTCTTTCCTCTCTTTTCTGGTACTCCTCATGTGATGAAGGGTCAGTAAGGAAGCCCCCATCCCCCACAACATGCTGAGGGACGCTGTACAGAGTGGAACTGTATAATCACTGGCGGCTGTAAAAAAATATATCCACTGCCGGGCCTAAACTATACCACTACTAGACTGGAACTGTATACTCATTGCCAGCCCTGATCAATATATGTGCAGAGTGAATGCACAAAACAAAGCATTTAATACCCAATAGGTTACAGAGCCAATTTGTCTTTCAGTTTTGGGCGTCAGCCATCAGACATTCACCTGTGGACTTTTATGAGGGGCTGAGAGGTGTGAGGCAATGTTTAATTGATATAACTTACCAAGCATCATTGTTAACAGATTGATGACTTAAAACTATAAGCTCAACATTGTGAGTACAGTTGCAGTGAGGGGGAATTGGTCCACTTCTAAGTAACTTGGACAAGAGGAAGGAGGTCAAAATACTACTAGCACCCTTGTGATTTGTCACTGCCCTGCTGGAGAGAACCTGATTATCAGAAATACACTGAGTGGCACCTGTCAAGCTGACCAACCTTTGATTATGGAAGGCTAAGATCCAAGACAGTAGGACCACCTTAACCTACTCTGTATCTTGCGAGACCTTGAGAGCACACATATGGTGAAGTCTGCTACACACTCCTGTTATCTCGGATGTCAAAAATCAAGGCAATCGCCAATTTCTCCCTACGGAAGGGGTGGCTGGTAAGGAGAAAAAACATCAGCCCACCATGACTGACATTACACTGAAAAATCTGATGAATTAAATACTTCTTTCAAATCGACCATTGAATCTATCAGTGATGACACAAAATCTATTTCCAGCGACTTCAACTCTCTATGAACAGACCTATGTGCTTTCCAAACATGTCTACCCAACACTGAGGGGCAAGAAAATAGATTGACAGTGTTTGGGGCTCAACCAGATGTGGGTCATGAATTGTGGACCCTAAAAAAGAAATTGGTGGACATGGAGGACATGGAGGACCAGAGTAGAAGGAACAATATCGGCCTTATAGGTATACCCGAGGGGATGGAGTCTGACGACATGGCTACTTTTCTTGTATCTTTCCTACGGGAGCTTACTGGCCTTACGTTTGATCCAACCTTGGAGTTCCAATGGGCCCACCATCTTTGTACATGTGTAAATAGAAACCAGACAGTACCATGTCCATTCATGGCTTGCCTCCTTCGCCATCAACAGGCAAGGAAACTTGTGATTTCAGTTAAGCAACTGAATGGTCCTTTTTTCTCATGACCCCATAGTCTGTAGGAAGAAATTCTTGGCAATAAGACCTCTGCTTGGAAAATTGGTGATCGGAAATGGGCTGCTGGAACCATCCACAATGTTATTTACTATCAATGGCACTCATAGGGAGTTTACAGACCCGGTGGAGCACAAACAGCTTCTGGACACACTAGAGACTGCAGGCATGGATACCTCCTCTCCGAAGAGCGTACCTGACATTCCACATCAACCAAAAGTGGCGACCAGTCCTCTGATAACAGATGACCTCACTGAGGATTCACCTCTGAACGTCAGAGACTAGAATCTGTGTTGAAGCACTGGGAAGATAAAGACAGGAAAGACTGACAGAGGAAGAGACAAGATGTGATGTACACTGAAACCTTGACGCTGGTCTCGCAAACCCGGCTGAAGTGAAATGAAAAGGGGCTTGTCAGGTGACAGTGCTGGGTAAGACCCGTCTAGTTTATCGAACTGTATCACAGTACCAGTGGGGTTGAACTCCTCTTCATTCGGAGGGAGATGGGATGTTCTCTTTTCCTCTTTCTTTTTATCCTGGTCGCATGGATCTGCCCTGCAGTTTTGGACTTAGTATTTTGAGAAAGCCTTCTCAAACCCCCTCTTCCCATATGTATAATTTGCCTCTCTCTTCCTGCAAGAACATCCCCCTGACCAAACATCCAAGACTGCTGGGTGCTGGGCAGTGAGAGTTGAGGGGAGATAACTCACTGGTATAATGAAGTTTGTTAATAGTTTATTATTCACTTATTTAATTCTTTGAAAGCGCACTATGTGCTAAATAGTATTGTTTTGTTTCTTTTTCCTTTGTTATTTAAGAGCAGTTAATCCACAGAGATCCACCCAAGCCGTGCATACACTACCTTAACTCATTGCTGTGAGGGATCACCCCATATGCACTTGTTGCTTCTTATCACTGTTCTTCCCTCCCTTTTTCTTCCATAGGGCCTCTGTCTTTCTTGGATCCAAGCACCACAACTGAGCCACTAATGCCATGATAGGGCAACCACGACTCAAAAAATCTTTGCATCCTCTCCCTCAATGTTAATGGCCTGACACACTACATTAAGTAGAAAAAGACACTTAACTACTTAGCCACTAAGCCCAGGAAATACACCTCTCACACAGTGAATCAACAAACTGAGGAGGAATTGGGTTGTTAAGGCATAAGTAGCAGTAGTTTGAATAGCAATTATCCCACTGCTTCAACAGCTCCTCCTCTTCCTCGCCAAACTCCAACAGAACAGCCTTCTTCTCAAGTCTCTCAAGGCTACTGACAGAATTCAGGTGATACAATCATATTGCCAGGTCTTACCCACTTGACAAAGTGAACTTTCCGGATACAGCAGTGTTGGGGACCTGCCTAGGGACCATGGGTTGGTAGATCCCTGGCACCTATGGCACCCAAGGGAAAAGGAATATACCTTCCTTTCTTGTGTATGTGGAACTTATTCCAGAATTGACTACTATCTTGTTAACCACTGTGGAATGGCCTTGATGAGGGACTGCACACTCATAGAGGGTGGGATTTCTCATCATGCCTCTGTGGCTTTGGTACTGGACTTAAGACATGTCACACCTACCTCCAAATGCTGGCACAATTGCAAATTACCTAACGATAAACAAAAAAGAACAACATATGCCGTTACTTAGATGACAATGGGCACTCGGTCTGTTCACCCTAGACCTTGTGGTCTGCGGGGAAAGTTACCATCCTTGGAAAATTGATGAGCTACTTGGCCCTGAGAAAAAAGGTTATGCAGGAGAAATTTGCGGCCTTAGAACTAGAAATCTCTACACTGACCAAACAATATACAGTCAATCCCACCTCTCAACTTCTTCGACACATTGAACAAGCAAATTGACATGACAAAAACATGAGAATATTGCCAAGAGTGAACATAAAGAAAGCAAGTAGTACAAAAGACTAAGGGCCTGATTCTGATGCAGTTAGGAAGGCCTCCTAACGGCATTTGCTCTGTCCAAATCGGATCGGGAATGTGTCTTTCCAACCGACTCGGAAAGGTTTCCAACTGACCGAGTATGATGCGAGTTAGGCATTAGTAATATCCCAATCCAAACCCGCCGGCATTTGGAATGACCGAGCCGTATGGAGCAGAATTGTACGTCTCTATGGGCCGTGTTTCCAAACGACTGAGTACGATGCTGGATTTGGACAGCCTTTCCGAATCGTGCCGTCCGACTCAAATCCGCAGTCGGAATCAGACTTTGGGGGCCCATAGTGGGCCCCCCTGCACCTGGAGCCTTCCCAATCGTGCCCGTGGGGATACCCATATGTCTTCCCTTACCAGCCATGCACAGTGTGGCAGGCACCAGGGGGTGGCCGCCACAAGGTGCCGGATTCTCCCCAGCCACCCCTTTCTTCAATGGGAGCCTATGCATTCAGTCGGAACAAAGGCTCCCATTGAAGTCAATGGGAGTCCAACCAAATCGTATCTGGAAGCATCGGATGCATCATACTCGGTTGGTTGGACTCTCCAGATCTGATTCGGTTGGAAACCATTCCCAAACCCATTCGGTTGGGAAGCTCTCCAAACCGCTTCAGAATCGTGCCCTAAATGTTATATTTGTTTGTATATATTTCCTACATATCCTTATCAAAGCTGCATAGCTGAGCCATGCTAGATTACGGCCTGTACTTGCACAGCCAACAGATTGTCCTAGGCTATGTCTGGAGACAAAGCCAGATATCATTGGGGACGCAGCTCCCTGAATGGTTCGATTCTCTCTGCCATTGAATTGAATGAAAAAAAAGTGCAAAAGAAGGTATTGTCATCCTTTTGATGTGTGTGAGAACAGTAGCGTTTTTTGGGTGAAAGCGTGCTCATTTATAGGGCTTACTAACCTATTCCATTTGTTTTGCAGTACTTTCAATAAGAAAGGCAGTATTATATATCATTAGTAAATAACAACACATGTATATAGTGCATACATGATAACATAGACACGCTATTCTAAAAATACAGACTAATAATAGAACCTAAGCTTAGTAGTATAATATCATATATGACATTATACAAAAGAACAAAGGATATATAGTCGGGGCCAATGCAAAGGTCAAATGCTGGAGGCCATTCAGGCTGCAGTGCACACAATAAGAAATGACTCTCCACACATGACTGTGGACAATCTAGGCTATCTATTCTCTTGCACTGCATTTATTGCAAATCATATATCTGCCAATAATATATTAAGTGCCAATTTACTTAAATTCCGCCATTCTCCTCCCTGAGTGCATGGGGGTATAAAAGATGCAACTTGTAATGTTCCAGAACTTCCTTTCAGACCAGGCATGGGTCAGGAGTAATGGGGTGTGTATTCATACCCCATAAATACATCCTCTTCCTGCTGGAGAGGCAGGCTGTGTATACAGTGTGTGTGTGTGTACCCGTGCATGTGTGTGGGTATGTGTCACTGTGTGTATCTTTTATGTTTAGTTTTACGTTTCCTTTGGGGTGGCTAATGTGCCCTTTGTATTGGTTTGTGAAATGCACTGTTAGTTGTGGGGTTCATTGTCGGTGGACGGAAATAACATCTTATTGTTGCTGTTGCATTGTGGGCAATGGGCATTTTCTATTAGGTAATGAATGGTTGTATGAATGTAAGGTCAAAGTACATGATGTTCTCTTGTCTATAATAACCCTTTTTAATAGGAGATAAGAAAATGATTGCTGGGCTGAGACTGCTCGGTTAAAATGTATGTGGATTGAATTTTCCAAAAGGGGTTTGCAGAATTAGGAGCAGCACAAAGGAGATATTGTAATTTTTCAGGAGCCTGATCTCTCATGGATCGTTTATTGTTCCTTTGCAACCAGGTGTAAGACGTATTTTGAATACTATGATTCCCATTCCAGAGTGGTTATCACATTAATTCTCAGAACTGTAACTACAGACTCCTTGACACTGAGGATGACCCGGGCAACCGATTTCTACTTCTGGTGGGGAAAGGTCAAAATATTCTAGTGCGTCTTAACAGTAGGACCCTGTTTTGTTTTACTCTCTTTTGTTTTACATATTTGCAATACGTTATTGGCAAGCTCTTATGTGTCCACTATATTAGACCTCGCATTAGATAGATCGAGTCATTCCACCCGGCCCGCTCTTCTTCAGCCAAGGTCATTTAGCACAATCTAGAAATGTTGGACCTGATTGATATCTGGTGTCACCATCATCAGTCTGACTTACAGTTCACATTCCTCTCAATGATTCATGATGCTTTCTCATAAATTGACCTCCGACTGATTTTCTAGTGAATTTCTAGGCTTATTCTTAATTCAGACACACTTCAGACATACTTCCAAGGATGTTACCAGTTCACTGACCAATGGCATTAACATTGAGAGTTCCAGCGCATAGGCCACGAAGCCCTACATGAAAGTGCTGCTCTGATTGCTGCAAGACTTAATTTACAGCTCAGAGATTAGAGAGACCATGATAGATTCTTTTTTTAAATAATATCACTAGCTCAATCTCCAAGGTTAGCACTGACTGGGAAAACTTCCAGGCATATATTGGTGGAGTATGCATGTTCAAAGATGCAGGAGACCTGAAATAAATTAGGGAGTGTGTTAGACCTGGCATCATTGGCGCGGGTCTCCCTTCCTTTTTCGCTTCTGACCTTTTATGTTGGCTGGATTTAGATGCTCTGGGCGCTGTGCCACTGCCAATCAGTGACACAGCGCGAATGCTCCCTGTGTAAAGATAACTGTATGAATTGGGATAACCATAATTGGCTCGTTTGGTTTACCTGTCAGCCCCTAGTATCGGTGCACTGTGTGTGCCCAGGGCTGGTAGACCAAATACTGCTGGTGGGCCTGCAGCGCTGATTTGCGCTACCCACCGGAGCAGCTTTCAAAGTAATGTCTGTGTAGCATGTTCTAATAGCGAGTTACCCTCCGTTTCCCTGTTTACTAGTGTGAGGCTATCCGTTCTGATAGGCCAGAATGGGCAGGCTGAGCATTACATGCCCTAATCCTACCTGCCCCCAGGAACCTGATAGGAACGTTGAATTTGATATGTTTAAGCTCAGAACATTGAGATACATCTTTTAGTAAGGATTATTAGCGTAGCCCGTGTTCGAAAATGCCTCTACGAGAAACGAGGTATTTTCTGGCCTAAGCTTTCCTGTAGGTTTTGCTAGCGTGTGTATTGGCCGTCTGGTTTTGGAGCAGCAGGGCCAGCTGGGTCAGACCTGGCTGGAGAGAGAGATCGGCATGTAGAGTAGGGTGAGGGGTGACTCTTTGATCTGAGCAGGGCCGTGCCTGGCAAGGTGAATGATGGCTCCACCTCCCACTGGGCATCTGATAGCAGACCCCAGATTCTCAAAGGGCAGGATGTCGCCTCGTAAACCAAGTGCTCCCCGACCCCACCGAACTGGTTCTGGCTGGATGCAGTGATTTGTGACTGCAGAGAACAAAGACTTTTAGGTATAAAACGCTGCGCTGAAACCTTTTTCAAGTGTGTTCCTTCTGGATGTCAAGACGAAACTCTCTCCGAGCGGACAGAGGAAAGGACTTTGAAACTTTCACCAAGCTTGCTGAAGAAACTAGCCGAGGGCCTGAATTGAGAGCGCCTCCTGCTGAAGTCTCAGGGACATTAGACTTCACCCCGTCAGCCGCCTGAATTCCTGCGCTAGGGATTCTACTTGCAGGTGAGGCCTCCGTCGAGTAATCCGGAACCTCTAGTCCTACTGTGAGGAACGCGGACTGGTAACCCTTGTGAACTCTGTGTGTGGGCCGCCGCAGCTAAGAGAGAGCTGCCGCCGCTGAGCGCCCGCCTTAATTTGAATCTTCTGAACCTTCGCTGAACCTGTGTGGGCCGCCGCAGCTAAGAGAGAGTTGCTGCCGCTGAGCGCCCACCTTAATTTGAATCTTCAGAACCTTCGCTGAATTAGTGTGGGCCGCCGCAGCTAAGAGAGAGCTGTTGCCGCTGAGTGCCCGCACTTGTGTCAGCTGTGCCTCATCGTGATTTGTCCTGTGGGCCGCCGCAGCTAAGAGAGAGCTGTTGCCGCTGAGTGCCCGCAATTGTGTCAGCTGTGCTTCATCGTGATTTGTCCTGTGGGCCGCCGCAGCTAAGAGAGAGCTGTTGCCGCCGAGTGCCCGCACTTGTGTCAGCTGTGCATCATCGTGATTTGTCCTGTGGGCCGCCTCAGCTAAGAGAGAGCTGTTGCCGCCAAGTGCCCGCACTTGTGTCAGCTGTGCATCACCGTGATTTGTCCTGTGGGCCGCCGCAGCTAAGAGAGAGCTGTTGCCGCTGAGTGCCCGCACTTGTGTCAGCTGTGCATCATCGTGATTTGTCCTGTGGGCCGCCGCACCTAAGAGAGAGCTGTTGCCGCCGAGTGCCCGCACTTGTGTCAGCTGTGCATCATCATGATTTGTCCTGTGGGCCGCCGCAGCTGGGAGAGAGCTGTTGCCGCTGAGTGCCCGCACTTGTGTCAGCTGTGCATCGTCGTGATTTGTCCTGTGAGCCGCCGCAGCTAAGAGAGAGCTGCTGCCGCGGAGTACCCGCACCTTTGCTAACTTTGCGTCATCGTTATTTGTCCTGTGAGCCGCCGCAGCTAAGAGAGAGCTGCGGCCGCTGAGGGTTCGCACCTTGGCTAACTGTGCATCATTGTGATTTGTCCTGTGGGCCGCCGCAGCTAAGAGAGAGCTGCTGCCGCCGAGTGCTCGCACCTTTGCCAGCTTCGCACCATTATGATTTGTCCTGTGGGCCGCCGCAGTTAAGAGACAGCTGCTGCCGCTGAGTGCCTGCATCTTTGCCAACGTTGCATCATCGTGAATTGCCCTGTGGGCCGCCGCAGCGAGGAGAGAGCTGCTGCCACTGTGCGCCTACTACGGAGCTGCACGATGAGAGTCATCGCCACCACCAGCCCGGGCCGCCGCAGCCGCGTGCTGCTGCCGGTGGGAGCCCGTCTGTCCCCGAGTGCCCGAATCATTGTGAGTGCACGTTGCGGACCACTGCAGTCGAGAACTGTGGTCGCTGGGAGTCCGCCTGGCACCGTCTCCGCTTCTTCGAGAAGCTACGTACTGTGTCCCCATCCAATGGCAGGTATTTGGTGCGCAACGGAACGCGTAGACCCAGGCCTTGAACTCAGTCAGTGCCACGTTCTGGTGAATACGTTATTGCCTTTTTAAAGTCCCTACTGATTTACGTGCATTGTGACTGGTTAAAACGCTTTTGAGAGTCTCGTACTAAACCTTAGATAAAGATACTATTTTTCTATACCTCCTTGAGTTGTGTCCTTTTGTGGTGTCGTTACTGCCTTATTGTGCATGGTCATAAATGCTTCACACACTGCCTCTGAGATAGGCCTAACTGCTCGTGCTACGTTACCACAGGGTTGAGCAGGGGTTATCAAAGGGGGTAGCCCACTTGCCCTGACTTAGGAAGAAGGGTCCCTATTTGGGCATTGGCGCCAGCCATGGCCAACTAGAGACCCCCATTTCTAACAGAGTGTTTAAACCATTGGGAAGTCACATTTATGCAACTAGAAGCTAACTACAAATTCCCCCAGGGATACCAAGATAATGGCTAAAATACAGACTAAATTTCCTTTGAAGGATTTTGCATAAACAGAGGTCAAGTTTCTCGGGACAAATGGAAGAGCCAAAAAGCTGCACAGATAAGGAAAGGCCTGCTAATGCATTAGCATGGCTTGTCAAGCATTATACATGTAAGTATTAGCTGTCTAGTGGCCCCTGGTGGAGGATGATGTCATCAGTAACCTTTGTGAACTATTATTCTGATCTGTGTGAATCAAATTGTTGATATGAAATGCCTAGATGTACCAGTACATTGAGTATGTGGCTTGGATTGATGACTGCTTTATATTGACATTGTCTAAACAAATCTTATTAGAAGAGACTTGTGCAGCTATTAGAGGTTTCCGGTACTGACAGACTGGCCTATTCAGCATCCAGTATAAACCAACAAGGGACAAGGGCTTTTATAATCTAGGTCCAGCATACATGCCCTACAACACACAGCTTAACCAAATTAGTATGCAGTTCCTGAGTGGGGGGAAGGGGAGGTAAAGGGGAGAAAGAACACCAAGTCGGAGAAGGAACGCAGGTGGGGAAGGGGAGAGCTCCAAAAGGAGCAAAGGCCCTCACACACGCCGAGGGGTGTCATGCTTTATCATAGGGCAGCTCCTTGTTGGGCCGGCGCTGCAATGCCCAACGGGCCCCGCGGGGGGCTCTTTGCCAGAGATCTTCTATGTTGGTAAACCGGTAGGCCCTGTGTGATGAGGCAGTGGGGCAGTTGTGTAGTGAGTAGAGTGGTGTATGTGGTGTGTTAAAAATAGCTATGAGTGTCCGGGAGGTACTTTAATGGCTGGACACTGATGCTATGGGCAAAAAAAGGACTACAAGAGTCAAGGCTGGCAAGGAAAATTAAACCTGTTACAGCTCTGTATGTGTGGTGTGAAGTGACAGTGGTTAAAAGGTCGACATGTTTCACGCCGATAATCTCCTAAAGGATGAGTGGCGTTTCTTCAGGACCGGGATGAAGGGGGTACCTAATCTACTCTATGATTGAGGAAACAGTCAACGTGTTCTCCTAAGGTGTACCGTTCCTATGGTATGGATTCCAAGATAATCCAGAAGTGGAGGCAATATGCAGAGGTGGGAGAAAACGTCCTTCTCGCGAACGTCTCTCTGGAAGAAGGGCTTCAGCCTGTGCGTCCAAACCAACCGCAGCAGTGACGGAAGGCTGTAGCCTCCAATTAGGACGTGGGTAGGTGGGTAGGTCTGTCAGGCTCTGTGTCCCGTTGACCCTGACGACAAGGAAGTAGAAGGGACTTTGCCTGATTGGCCCGCACCTCTGCTTTCTTTCCAGCCCCTGGGTCCTGCCGGTGATGTATTGTACACAGCGGAGGAACCTGAGTTTTACTATTATGGGCCCTTTAAGACCCGGCTGCCTGACGCTGACGAGAACCTGAGCCACGCCCCCTGGAAGTGGGAACCATCAACGCCGGAAGAGGAAGAGCGGGTCGTCCAGGAAGAATCGAGGAGCCTCACGTTGGACCGGAGAGAAGGACCACGCAAAATGAGGACCGAAGACGGTGTGAAGCAGTCCCGAGGGGAGGAAAATACCGAGCACGGGTCGCAGAGGACGAATTCCAGCCGCGAACCACAGAGACCAACGCCAGGAGGCCAACGACCCCACGAGTCGCCCAGCCGCGTTCCAGGAGGAGCGTGGCTCTCACAGGTGCGTGTCCGATTCCGCGGGAGGCAGGTAGAAGAAGAGCCCCGGTCTTTTCTGGGGGGAAATCCTTAACAAGCTTGTCTGGGCATTTGCTTGAGGCCCGCCTATTTTCTTTATTTCTCAGTGACGGTCTCTTCGGCAGCACACTCCTGAGAGCTTTCATGAAGGGTGAAAACGTTCCCCCACTCCCTTCCCTACATTAGAAAATGACATAAAAAGGAGAGGATGATGCTAGTGAGCTCCTGGACTACACCAAACAACTCAAGGCTAGGATAGGGAAACTAAGAGAATTGGCACATTCCAATCTGGAGAGAAATCAAAAGAAGCAACAATCCTTTTATGATGGGGGAAGAAATGGAGAACCCTACAGGTTAACGACTGGGTCCTCATACTGCAGCCCGCGTCCCTCCCTAAAGTTAGGTCTGAATGGAAGGGTCCGTATAAAGTGGTAGCTAAGATAGGAAGAACCACTTACAGAATCCAAGTCACCCCTAGGAAACAACAGAGTTATCACATTAACCTCTTGAAGAAATGGTTGGGTCCGTTACCCCCGACAAACCAACTCGCCCTAACACCCCTGACAGACCCATGTACCCTAGAACATCTGGTACTGAACGAGGACCTAACTATGGAACAGAGTTCAGGTTTGTTAGACACACTTGAACCCTTCTCTAAGTTGTTTTCCGATCTGCCAGGAAAAATCACCCTTGTAGAACATTCGATTGAGACTTCTCCCGGGCAGGTGGTGAAACAGAGACCTTATAGAATACCAGCCACCCGAAGAGAAGCCATTTCCTCAGAGATCAGTAAGATGTTGCAAATGGGAGTTTTAACACCTTCCCATAGCAACTGGTCCTCACCCATCATCCTTGTCCCAAAACCGGACGGATCAGTCTGATTTTGCATCGACTTCAGATCCGCAAACGCCATCTCAAAGTTCGACATCTACCCCTTACCACGAATAGACGAACTTATAGAAAAGTTAGGAGATGCTGTTTATATATCCACTCTCAACCTAACGAAGGGGTATTGGCAGGTCCCTTTACGAAAAAAGATCAAGAAAAGACCGCCTTTTCCACCCCAGACGGGCTTTTTGAATTCACTGTTCTTCCCTTTGGCCTACATGGAGCGCCCGCTACTTTTCAGAGACTGATGAATTCTGTGCTTTGTGACCATCAAACTTACTCTTCGGCTTATCTGGATGACATTGTTATATTCAGTCCATCCTGGGAGTCACATCTCGAGCATTGTCGCCAGATTTTCCAAGAGCTACAAAAAGCGGGCCTGCATGTAAATGCCAGGAAATCCAGAATTGGGTTTCAAAAAGTACGCTATCTGTACGCTATTAGGCAACCGAGTTATCGCACCCCAAGAAGAGAAAATCAAGGCAATCATAGACACCCCTCTTCCCAAGACCAAAAGCGAGGTGAGAGCTTTCTTAGGCCTTTTAGGCTATTATAGGCGGTTCATATTCCGAGATTGCCGGTCCTCTTACTGGCCTACTGAAGAATGATGTACCAAAGTCCAACCTCCTGAATCCATCCGATCGAGTCCTGGAAGCGTTCCCACGCCTTAAAAAAGCCATCACTAGCAGCCCGATCCTGACTTCCCCTAATTTTGCTAAGCCCTTCATATTGCAAACCAATGCCTCTGATGTCAGTATAGGGGCGGTGTTATCTCAAGAGTCTATGGCAGGTCTGGAACACCCTATACTGTTCATCAGTCACAAACTCTTCCCAAGAGAACAGAAATACCCTGTGATTGCAAAGGAGTGTTTAGCAATCAAGTGGGCAGTTGAGAAACTCCGGTATTACCTAGAGGGAAAACCCTTCATCCTCTACAGAGATCATGCCCCGTTAACATGGATGAGTCGAAATAAAGGTAATAATCCCAGGGTGTTGAGGTGGTTCCTGTCCCTCCAACCCTTCGCTTTTGAGGTTCGACATAGGAAAGGCACCCAAAACGCCAATGCTGACTTCCTGTCTCGTATCCCTTACCTCCCCGATTGGGAAGACTCTAGGGGTGGGGTGTGTCAGGCTCTGTGTCCCGTTGACCCTGACGACAAGGAAGAAGAAGGGACTTTGCCTCATTGGCCCGCACCTCTGCTTTCTTTCCAGCCCCCAGGTCCCGCCAGTGACGTATTGTACACAGCGGAGGAACCTGAGTTTCACTATTATGGGCCCTTTAAGACCCGGCTGCCTGACGCTGACGAGGACCTGAGCCACGCCCCCTGGAAGTGGGAACCATCAACGCCGGAAGAGGAAGAGCGGGTCGTGAGGAGCCCCACGTTGGACTGGAGAGAAGGACCACGCAAATTGAGGACCAAGGACGGTGTGAAGCAGTCCCGAGGGAGGAGAACACCGAGCACGGGTCGCAGAGGATGGATTCCAGCCGCGAGCCACAGAGACCAACGCCAGGAGGCCAACGACCCCACAAGTCGCCCAGCCGCATTTTAGGAAGAGCGTGGCTCGCACAGGTGCTCGCCCGATTCCTAGGGAGCGGGAGGCGGGTAGAAGAAAAGACCCGGTCTTTTCTGGGGGGAAATCCTTAACAAGCTTGTCTGGGCATTTGCTTGAGGCCCACCTATTTTCTTTATTTCTCAGTGACGGTCTCTTAGGCAGCACACTCCTGAGAGCTTGCATGAAGGGTGAAAACGTTCCCCCACTCCATTCCCTACATTAGAAAACGACATAGCACGTGGGGCTGAAACTGTAGTGTAGTTCCTATAGTACACCTGCAGGACCTGCGCTTTTGGATAACATACACTGTGGGATTGGTGGCAGACTGACTCTGAGCACCCCCACCGCGTATGTTAGCCGTGTTTGCATTAGCTAGCTCACAGTGCCACTAGAATCTCCTTTTTATCAGAGAGATTAGTTTTTGGCAACCTCAGAACACAACAACCCTGATTCCTCAGACTCGTGGAAACAATGTACTACTTTTCGCCCAGTCACTCGTGCTTGCTTATTTGGTCTCAGAGAGTTACACAGAAGAAACAGTTGAGCGTGTTTACAATAAGAATTTATTGCACAGTTGTTCTTCTAGTGTAAAATATATGCGCTGCGATAACTGTTAAACAGTAGCAGAGATATATGGTCAGCAGTACAGTGAATAAAAAGGAATAGTACAGTTCTACCATTTTGCAATAGTCATGAACATATACATGAATATAAAATGCATTTATAAAATAAAGCGCATACTCCTACGATGCCTGTCTAGATGTACCTAAGTGAACCTAGCATGTGAGTAGGTGCGAAAGAGCCAAGAATCCCGCTAGGATTTAGTCAAACCCCATTGCCTGAATAATGAGAGTGTGGGACCTCGTCCTGGTCTCGAGTTGGACACCCCGCAAGGGATGGTTAGACCACTGTCAGCTGGAGCGACTGCATGCAGGAGCCTCAGCGTCTCTGGTCAGTGTGTCGGCCTGGAAGTCTCGGTTCCCTCTAACTACTGATAGCAAGAGGTGCTGTATTTATACAGAAAGAGTATAGAGTCCCTTTGTCCCTTGTGCTTGTGTTAGCCATTGTTTAGTATGAGGATGACGTATGGGATGAACGTTGTGCGTAGATAGGAGGAAGGTGAAGTATAGCCCCTGGATAGTTTCCTTATAAATTATTCATATGTGCTAAGGATGAAGTCATAGCACTATTGTTCGGGAAAAACCCTCCTTCTGCCTAGAACTAGGTGAAAGGTTCAGTCCATAAAAGGCGTTCAATCCTTATAAGGCGTTCTGTCCCTATAAGGCATTCTGTCCTTATGAGGCATTCTGTCCTTATAAGGCCTTATGTCCCTAAATGGCTCGTTCGTGTGTAATGTAGGGGAGATGATGTAGGTGAAAGGGTACGATGTTCCCTGGACCTATATTAGGGTACCTATATGAAACATAACAAAACATGTTTTTTTTCTTTTTTCTTTCGGCCTGGCATTCATACCCTGGACATCCCTGGTGGAGAAAATCCCAGAGAGGAAAAGTACTATTCCCCAAGAAGAGTAAGAACCTGTATTTTTTAAAAGTTATCATTAACAATTAAAGTGTCTGAAGACTCTACTCAGTCTCGTGATTCCTATAACCCGCCACAAGGTCCCACTCCTTGGAGGTCCCACTCCTTGGAGCTCCTAATTGGAGGCTACAGCCTTCCGTCACTGCTGCAGTTGGTTTGGACGTACAGGCTGAAGCCCTTCTTCCAGAGCTTAGAGGTTCGCGAGAAAGACGTTTTCTCCCACCTCGGCATATTGTCCCCACTTCTGGATTATCTTGGAATCCATACCATAGGAACGGTATACCTTAGGAGAAGACGTTGACCATTTCCTCAATCATAGAGTAGATTAGGTACCCCTTTCACCCCGGTCCTAAAGAAACGCCACTCATCCGTTAGGAGAATATAGGCATGAAACATGTCGACCTTTTAACCACTGTCACTTCACACCACACATACAGAGCTGTAGCAGGTTTAATTTTCCTTGCCACCCTTGACTCTTGTAGTCCTTTTTTTAGCCATAGCATCAGTGTCCAGCCATTAAAGTACCTCCCGGACACTCATAGCTATTTTTAACACACCACCTACACCACTCATCTCACTACACGACTGCCCCACTGCCTCATCACAAAGGGCCTACTGGTTTACCAACATAGAAGATCTCCCGCAATGAGTCCCCCTACGGGGCACGTTGGGCATTGCAGCGCCGGCCCAACGAGGAGCTGCCCTATGATGAAGCATGACACCCCTCGGGGTGTGTGAGGGCCCTTGCTCCTTTTGGAGCTCTCCCCTTCCCCACCGCATTCCTTCTCTGACTTGGTGTTCTCCCTCTCCTTTACCTCCCCTTCCCCCCCACTCAGGAACTGCATACTAATTTGGTTAAGCTATTCAGCATCCAGAAATACTGCTGCAGTTCACTATTCTTGGTTTATATGATGACGAGTGTCAAAGAAAGTATGTAGATTATTCATGGTGGTGTTTAAATTACTATTAATTTGAGTGGTTGAACCATGGTTTTAGATATCCCAAAACTGAAGTTATTCATTATAAAGTATTATAATGTAACAGTGATTATCTATGGAAGAACCAGCCTTCCCACAGTGAAAAACGACTTTGCCGATTTTTCACTGTCAGGATATATAAAACTTAAATACAGATGTCCTACTTTTTAAATTCCATGCATCCTGCCATATGGGAATTTAGGGCCTACATTAGGAGTGACGTATAGGTATTAAAAATGCAGGCTTAGGCCTGACAAAAGGTTTGTTTGGCCAGGTTGAATTTGCAGTTGTAAAACTTCCATGCTAGGCTGCATTGGCAGGCCTAGAATTATGTTTTTCACAATGTCACTATAGGGGTGGCACAATCAGTGCTGCAGTCCACTAGCACAATTTAACATATGGGTACACTGAGTACCATATAGTAGGGACTTATGGGAAAGTTAAATATGCCAATCAGATATTATCAAATTGCACATATACTTTAGGGGTCAGAGCACATATACTGTGTGCTGGGTGTCAATGCCCCAGTGTTCAGTCAGTAAAATAGCACTACATCTAGTAAAAAGTGTGGGTGATCCAGCATAAAGGGCCTTTCCTCACAAGCCACATGCAATTTTAATGCAACATTCCAGTAAGGTTTCTCCACTTATTCCAGATATGTCTCCAATTAAATTATATGCTGACGATGTTGCTCTTGTTTTGAAACGTGAAACACAAATTGTACACCCACACTTTAATGAAAGTACAGCATATACAAAATATGGAGACTATGAAGTGAACTGCAAAAAACAGAAATATTTTTATTTAATATCTGAAGGGAATTTCTTCGCCCAGATTTAGAGGTAAATCTCATCCAAAAAGATATTAAGGAATTCATTTTTTGAATAATATTTAGAAATATAAATTGAATGATATGCCATTGATAACGCAGACTAGATATTTAACCCATCAAATGGAACCATACCCCCTAATTAATTATTGGTAGGATTACATTTGTTAAAATGCAAGTATTATCATGGTTCTTATTTTTTAGTCCTTTGCCTTGTTTTTTGTCTTCCCCCTTTTTTAATACAAAAAGTAAACTGATCAGCTTCCTCTGGTCACACCGAGTTCATATTTTCGGTATTCAGAGAAAAAAAGACCTGCAGCAGAAGGAGGCATGGAAATCCCCGAAGATTCGCTTATGTTAATTTGCCTCTTTTACTGCAATGTCTTAGGTTTATGAATCCCAGATCGTCTAATCGGATCGATAACACTCTCGTGGAACAAATGTTACAGCAGCTTTCAATCCCCAATCTTCCCTGATTTACTAAATTTCCTAGAACTCCTAAATTAGCCATGTTTAGAACTTTGATTAATGTAATTAAGCAAAGAGCAGCACTATTCTGCTTGCTAAAAATCCCAAACATCCCTGTCAAACAACTGCATATGACTGCAAGCAATTAGGATTGCAAAAAGGTAATGTAACAGTTCAGTATTGTGACAATCAGTTTCTTAGCAGAGTATGCAATCTTTTTAATTAAAAAAACGTAAAGATTTTGTCACAAGAGCAACTAAGAATGATCCGGCTCTTTACAAATCAAAATCGCCTTTTGTACTTTATCCACCACTGAAACAGAAGCTACAGAAGAAATGGTACAAGCTTTATATGCCTTAAGGTTTTTACCTTTATCTTTTCGGTAATAGGAGGGAGTAATTTGAGAAGAATGCAATTATTTAGTATGAGACAGATATACTATTCTCCTGAATATTTAAATAAAAGAAAAAGACGCACTTCTAATCTCTGTCCAAGATGCAAAAATAATGTATTTGGCACATGGGTTCCCATGTTTTGAACAGTCAACTTGCTATATATCGGAGTGATATTTAGTACCTTACACAAAGGTTTTGACCCCCTCACCTAACCTAGCAGTTCTGGGGATTGATAGAAATATCCAAGAATGTCTAGAATATGCTGTCTCAAAATGTGTGCTTAGAAGCGTGTTTCCTCCTCGGTCATTAGTCACTGCAAATTGTAAATTAAGAAACTAACCAACATTAAATCAATGGGGAGATAAACTAGAATAAAACTGAGAACGGGAAAATTGCTATCATTTCCACAATTTATCTATGAACAATATTAGTGAATGTGGGGTATTTATAATACTTTTGCTATGTATGAAGACTAATAATAATAAACTCATTTGTACTCTTGGACTTTTTCGGACTAAAATTACTTTGAACAAGGGATAATGGGATTGATGTATAATGTGCATTGAGAATATTGTTTTGAATAAGGTATGCAATTTTATATAAATTACATCCTTAATGAATTTAATAAAAATATAGGACGCTATGCTGCCCACAAAGAAGGGACGTATTTCAGTCCCCGAATTTGTATAGGACGCTATGCTGCCCACAAAGAAGGGACGTATTTCAGTCCCCGAATTTGGGTTATAATATTGGGTTTGTCAGGCGCACTTTATCTAAAACCAGTTCTCCAACCCCCTGCACCATCGGCACGTACATGCAGTATATGCATTGGTAGCTTCCCACAATTTCCCCACAATTTGCGGTGCAGTGCAAATAAAATGTAAAAAAAAAAGGTTTCACGAGTGGCATCTACAGACACAAAGAAAAATACTTGCTTTGTCTGGTTTGAATTAGCAGCAACCTCCTCTTGTGTGGGCACTGGTTTGGCCTCCTGCTTTTGGGCAACAACCCTTTACTGATACTCAACAGTGGGAAGACACAGATAGCAGCTATTCAATCTACAAATGCTGACATTAAGAGAGTCATTTTTCCTGGCCAGTTCTTATTAATAAATGCCTTTAAAGGTAAAGGAGGCACACTTCCCACTGCACTACTGTTATATTAACATATTGTTTAATTCTTATATACTGAGGCCATAGAGTCACAGTTATGCAATCCATCCCTTGACTAGAGAAAGGTGGGGTCATGATCTGGGATACTTGATCATTGAGCAGCAATGGCACCTCTGCTGTCAGGAAACTAGACCTGTTTAACTGAATAATAATATTTTATATCTTAGCTCATTTAAAGAGTTTTTTTTACTCATCTTTGGATGCATGCTGTTTTCGTAGTGTGCAACGGGGGACTGACTTCTTCCACTAGGCATGGTTGTGCCATCCGATTGCTCGATGCGTTGATTAGTACTCCATACCTGGTTGTGAGAAGAGTTTTAGAAAGAGATCCCCTAATTGTAATACTGTGCTATGTTGTAGAGCTCACAAAACTAAACTGAAATATGTAATTATGACTCTGTTATTGGCCTAGTGCTAAATAGCACAGGATTGGTCTAGAGGTCCCCTCTAACACATAAGCAATGGTTAAATATATATATTTTAATTTCAAAATATTGTTGCTGCAAAAATATTGCATAGATAAATACTGAAGGTAAGTATATTGTTTTTTAGTTTTAATGTTAAAGTTAATGTTAAAAACGTTTTCTATATTATCGTTTTGCATTATACTGTTTTGATGTATTATATTATGTTCTAATTTTTTTAAATTATTTTTAGGATCATTGATAAATGATAATAGAAAAATAAATTTTTAATAGTGTCATTTTTGGGATTGTGTAAATATGTTTTAATTAATATTATCTGTTTAATTAGTTTTTTTGCATGTTTGTTTTATGGGGGCATGGGGTATTTTTTCTAATTATGTATTTATTAGTTTCTAATTCTTTTTACAATTATAATATATAATTCAATGATTTAATAACATTGTAATACAATTATATGATACATACTTTTTTAGTTATTGACTATGACACCTAAATATATGCACTTTCCCTAGTGCTTGTTGACTGGAGTTACAATAGTAAACCGGCTCCTGCCTTCCAAGTACCTGCGCTTTCTAGAATGTTTGTTGGACTAGAGTTAACATGTTAAATCTGACCCCCCCCCCCAAATATATATGCACTTTCCTCTATGTTTCTTAAACTGGAGTTAGAATATTAAATATGCCCTCCCCCAAAATATGCACTGACCCAAATATTTGATGGATTGGTTTTAGAAACGTGAAGTTGACCTCCCAAAGGTATGCAGTTTCCCAAATGTTTGTTGAACGGGAACTAGAATATTACCTCGGACCCCCCTCTCAAAATACATGTGCTTTTCCCCGATATTTGTTTGATTGGAGTTAGAATAACAACTGCCCCAACCCTCAAATATATGAATTTTCCCCAGTCTTTATTGGACTGGAATTAAAATAGTAGAACAGTTTGTTGCACTGGAGATAATATAGTAACTCTGATCCCTGATCCTTCACTCAAATAAATGTAATGTTCCTAATGTTTGATGGGCTAGAGTTAGAGCATTAAATATAATCCCTTCCCCAAAAAAATGCATGTCCCCAATGTTTGTGGGATAGGTGTTAGAATAGTAACAAGGGCCTGCCCCACCCCAGATAAGAGCACTTTCACCAATGTTTGTTGGACCGGAGTAAGAATATTAATACTAGACCCCGCAAATGTCCGCACTCTCCCCAATGTTTGTTAGACTGGAGTTTGAATATTAAAGCTGACCCCTCTATCCTTCTCACTAATATTTTTTTAGTTTGTTACTATGATATCAAAGTTCAAAAAATACTTTCTATAATATCATTTTGTATTGTAATGTTTTCATCTATTGCTTTATGGTTTGATTTCTTTCTTTATTTTTAGGTCATTTAAAAAAAAACAATTATTAATAAAATTGTAATAATGTGTTGTGTTTTGGGGATTGGGTGGGCAGTGTTATGTTAAGTGCATATTAATTATTGTTAACTGATTAATATGTTAATTACATATTTTTTCAAAAAGGTTTAATAATTTTAAGTTTAATAATGTTGTCAGCAGGGTTATCTGGGTCATCCAATAAAAACATGAAAAGCCAGTTGTAGTGATACTCTACGTGGTGGTTTAATAAGTGGTTTTAGTTTTCCTCTCAGGTGCAACAACAGGAGGGGAACTAAGGGGCAGATGTACGACCAATTTGCATGCGCAAAATCGGTCGCAAAATGATTTGGCATGCAAAAATGGCCGTTTACAATGTACAAAACCCACTCGCAATTGCCTCAAACAAATTGCGAGTAAATACCGACTCGCAATTTTAGCTCATGCAATTTGCGACTCTCAAATTGCGTATCGCAATTTGCGAGTCGCAAAATAGCATGTACATAATAGTCGCAAATTGCGAGTTCGCGCATAAAAGGCATTTTGTGCATGCAATTTACCACTAAGCAGAAACAGGTGGTAATCTGGTTCAACCTATAAAAAAACATCCAGAATGCATCACAAACCTTTCCAAAATGGCTGCCCTGTATTTGTTAGCAAGGAGGAGGCGGATAATGGCTGCATTGCAGAGGAGAAGAAGACAGGAGAGGATATTCAGAGTCAGGCTGACATTGTTGGATAAGACTGAAGAGGAGATTTATGATCAGTACAGGCTAAGTAGCAGGGTCATATTAAAGCTCATTGACACCTTGAAGCCACAACTTGAGAGTAGAACCATGCACAGCAATGCTATTCCCACACATGTGCAGGTGTTGTGCTCCCTCCACCTCTTGGCCACGGGTAGTTACTAGGATGTCATTGCAGTGGCTGGTGGTGTGTCTCAGAGTGCGCTTTCGCGTTTCTTCCATGACTTCCTAGACGCAATGCTACACCACATAAATCAACACATATACATGCCCCGTGACAATGAGGAATTAGACCAGACAAAAATGGATTTCTACAGGTTAGCAAGATTCCCACAGGTAATAGGGTGCGTAGATGGGACACATGTGCCCATATGTCCACCATCCCGCATCGAATACATTTTTCGTAAAAGAAAAAGCACACATTCCCTCAATATCCAAGTAGTATGTAACGCAAAAAACATCATAACAGATATTGTAGCCAAATACCCAGGAAGCACCCATGATGCATTCATTTTCCGGCACAGTGCTCTACATCAAAGGTTAGAAAGAGGTGACTTTGATGATGGATACCTCCTCGGTAATGTAATCACCTGTCCCCAAACTTTTGTTAATGTCATAGCATGTCTGTAAGCAGTTAACATCAACATCATATGTCTCACAACAGGTGACAGTGCATATGCTCTGCGTCCGTGGATCCTCACACCGTACCTGTCTCCAAACAACATACATGAAAGGTGGTACAACACTGCACACAGGCGCACAAGGACAGTGATTGAGCGTACTTTTGGAATACTGAAATTGCGCTTTAGATGCCTACATAAGAGTGGGGGAGCTCTGCAGTATGCGCCAGAGACAGTCTGTAAAATTGTGGCAACATGTGCCATGCTGCACAACATGGCCTGCAGGGGTGGACTGCCCATTGATGTGTCTGACACAGATTCTGAGGATGATGGCTCGGGACCACCTGCCCAACAACTAAGGGATGGTAGCGCTGCAGCAGAGGGGAGAAGGCGCAGGGACCAGATTGCAAACAACTTTTTCTGAAAGGTACGTACACACCAGTTAGACACTCAGCTGTACAAAGACATGACTAATTGTGAATGCCAATGGGTGTTTTAATTTTCACGCATCCATTTTCAAAGTAGGACAACATGTCCATCAGTAACTGTAGGATGATGACACATAATGGAACAAAAATGGGTTTCGTCACCAGTTGAAAAGAAATTAAAAGGACATGAAAGATGTTTGGGGAACACAAAACTTTCATTTCCTGCCCCTGCGCGTAGTGTTATGTTTCATATAGAGGCCCTAATATAGACGCGTTCATATATGCCGCATATGGTCATATTCGCATATGCCCTATTATGGTCAAAATCGTATATGCCCTATTTTGGTCATAATCATCTATGCCCTATTATAGTCATGATTTCCTATGCCCTAATATAGGCATGATCTTTCACCTACATTAGTTCCCTACAGTACACAACGAGCTCTAAGGGTTGAACGTTATCTAGTCTGTGGTTAGAACACTGCAGGGTTTTTCCCGAACACAGGCCTACAATGTACTCATAAATTATGCATGAGCATTCACCAGCTACATCTCACGCATAATATGTATGAACAAAGTTCACCCCTGACGTCTTCCTCATGTCTAACAACGACCAATACAAACCATACTGAGGGACGAGATACTTTAGGGTATAAATACACCACATCTTGCCACGGTAAGACAGAGGGAACCAAGACTTCCATGCTGACACACTGACCAGAGACGCTGAGGCTCCTGCATGCAGTCGCTCCAGCTGACAGCGGTCTAACACAGCCCTTGCGGGGTGTCCAACTCGAGACCAGGACGGGGTCCCACACTCTCTCTATTCAGGTAATGGGGTTCGACTAAATCCTAGATAGATTCTTGGCTCTTAGGCGTTTAGACCTACACATGCTAGGTACACTTAGGTACATCTAGTTAGGCATCGTAGGAGTATGTGCACTTTTATAATGCTTTTTATATTCATGTATGTATTCATGATTCTTGCAATATGGTAGAACTGTACTACCCTTTCACTTTTATCGTACTGCTGATAATATATCTCTGCTATTGTCTGCTGGTTGCTGCAGCACATATATTCTACACCAGAATAGTTCAATAAATACTTATTGAAACGCCCAGACTGTTTATTCTGTGTAACTCTCTGAGACAAACCGAACAAGTAAGCACGAGTGGCTGAGCGAAAAGTAGTACATTGTTTCCACGATTCTGAGGGATCAGGGTTGTCATGATCTACGGTTGCCAGGAACTAATCTCTCCCCGATAAGAGGAGATTCTAGTGGCACTATGAGCTAGCTAATGCAAATCAGGCTAACATACGCGGTGGGGGTGCACAGAGCCAGTCTACCACCAATCCCACAGTTTATGTTATCCAAACGCGCTGGTCCTGCATGGGTACTATAGGAACTACACGACATGGCGCCCAACGTTGGTTGGGTACTTATTTAACAGTAGAATCTGAGTAGTTCATTCGTGCTATTCTCAGAGAACCTACTCACAAAACACCAGAGACGTCTGGAGTGGGTGGGCACAAAATCCGCCGCAGCTGAGTAGTACAAAAATACTATTTATTGGCTGTTGGTCATTCAAGCTTGAAAGGACATAGTGTTCCTAAAATTGTGCCTAAAACCTTATCATAGTTTCTTTGAAACACTAGTCTGTGTTCTATACACGATGACTACCGCGGTCTTAGATCCACTACAATTGCCACTGCCCCCATCAGACGACGAGGAAGATCCTGCGGATGCAATACAGATTGCACCAAAATTCAGAAGGACAGTTACCATAAGACTATTAGAAAATGGTTTACAAGCCAGGGGTGGCGTGGTTGTTTTCGTGATTGAGGCACACGAATCAAATAAAACAGAGGTGTTCTATTCATGGGTTACACTCCCAGCAGCAAATGCAGTAACAAATACATTTCACTACTATATAGAAGAAGATGCACCATGGGAATATTGTCCGTTTGAGGACATAGAGATTCCACTCACTTACCAGGAACATCATTACTGGTTTAATGGCGCCCTACCCCACGTACGAAGAAGAGTAAGGTTAGGCCCGCTCAGAGGAGACGGGGCCACATGGCCGATACTAGCGGCTTACACACCGCATCCTGACATTGGCACAATGCCACAGCCAGACTTACTCATACAACACACAGATTTAATTAAAATCTACAGAAACCTGACACAATTTGTCATGAGAACTCTAACAATCCAACCTGCACCAGGTGCAGCAAATAGTACTCCAGCTCAGGGTACAGGAAATAAAATTCCTCCTCAAACATTACATGCGGTAATGGGCAAAATGCCCGCAAAACGCGAACAAATACCATTCTGGATAGCTCAGAAAATAACTCAGCTTGAGGCGGTATTCCCGAATACAACCACCTGTGATAAACACAGAATACTAACAATCTGCTTGCCCATGGGGATCACACCACAAGTAGAGGACTGCACCTCTTGGGGTACAGTCTTTGCTGCCATATATACCAGAACGCATGGTATCCCGTCCTTAGCAGTAGTACCTGATGTATTGAGACAGATACAAAATGAGTACCGAGCAGAGCCTGCCCTTAACTTAGGGATGAAGTTACTAGGTAACTACGAACAAGTATCAGCCATAATACTAGCTAACATTAAGGGGGAAGCAGCTTCAGTGGCGATCCGCCAACGCCTAAGGGAGTTCAGTCCAGTAGATCAACCACACGAACTACCCAAAATAATTGAAACTGCATATGCAGAACTAGGCAGAGACAGTCTAGGTGGGAAAGCATTAAAACCACGACTGGTGGGCAGTCCTGAAAAGGACACTACAAAGCAGACACCTACTTCTTCTAAAAAGAAGTGGGACAATAAAAAACAACAAAAGTTTAAAGACAGCAGATCTCAATCCAGAGGCAGGTCTCCTCAACAGGAGCCCTCTGAAAGGAGGTATAACCTCCGGAATAGAGATAATATTAAAAAACCTGACAGGTATCAGGATACTGACACACGTTCCTCTCGTTCCTTTCAGGGTTCATCAAAAAACTCCGAGAGGGAAGGACGGTCAGAACACAGACAAGAGGAGCGTACAAAGTCCAGAAACACGCAACGCGCTGCGGACTACGCACCTAAAAAGAAGATAAACAAAAACAAAAACCTCAGTTCGAAAAGAAGAAGGTAGCAGGTCTTAAGATCAGACATGCCCAGAATTCTGAGGACACAGCTTCTGAACGGGGAATGGGCTCTGACGATGCTAGACAGCGCGGCAGAAGTAACAATAGCTCGCCAGAACCTGAAGGAATTTCTGGTGACAGCGGAGTTGAGTGAGTATATCACGGTAGAAACACCTGATACTCGGGTAAGTGTCCCACATAAGTTACATGAGATAACACTCCGGATGGAGGGGGTCAAGCCCAGGAAAATTAAAGGTCTATTTTGGGAAAATCTGTCATCTGGATATGACATCCTATTAGCAGAGCAAGACTGGCCGCCAGCATTCGTCATGGAGTGCCCTAAGGGAGAAAGGATAATTTTTCTAGCATTTTCCGACCTCGTCTTCATACATTTAAAACATGCATATGCGCAGGAGTGGGCGGTTGCCCTAGCTCCAGCACTGTACAAAAATCATGTTGGTTGGGATGAGGATTCAACCCACCATGTGATTCCATTAAAAGTTTCCCCAAATGCTCAAAGGCAATACCCTATAAAGCAGGAAGCTAAAAAACATGTCAGGGAGATCCTAGATCAACTAGAATACCAGGTGGTGATTGAAAATTGCACTTCACCTATGAACAATCCTTTGTTCCCTGTATCAAAACCTGACAACACATATCGTTTAGTTTTAGATTACAGACATTTAAACACTTGCACAAAGACATTTGCAGTTCAAAATGCACACAGTGCCGCATTAATGAATAACATTGTGCGACAAAAGTACAAAACAACACTTGATATCTCAAATGGATTTTTCTGCCAAAATATAGCGCCTGAAAGCAGGTATTTGACCGCATTCTCAGCGCTAGGGTCTCATTGGCAATTTTGTCGACTCCCCCAAGGGTATAAGAATAGCCCAGGGTTGTTTTCAGCAAGGGTAACAGAGTTACTCCAAATTTTGGATGAAGAAGCATTGTCCTATGTGGATGATATTTATCTGATGGACGATGACTTACCGAGGCACTTGACCAGGGTGAGCACCATTATTATGGGATTCGCCTCTGAGGGCTATAAATTTAATTTCAAAAAATCAAAAATTGCCCATCTCAATGTCCTGTTTTTGGGATATGAGCTGTCAAGTGAAGGAAAAAGCCTAGCAGCTAACTTTTTCGAATAGTGCGCGCTGCTCCAACCTCCAAAATCATTAAAGAATTTACAATCAATTCTGGGATTCCTAAATTTTGGTCGAACATACATTTTGGATTACGCAGAAAGAGTAAAACCTTTCTACGACTTAATAAAACCTGATTTTTCAGTCTGACAATGGACACAGGAACATACTAATATCCTACGTTCACTACAGGAAGACATGATAGCTTCAAAACATTTACAGACACTCGTAAACGTACGCAACTTAGTGATCCGAGTAATAGCGGGTCAATGTGGGTACACTTATTTAACCTTCAATGAAGGAGAAACAGTACCAATCGCATACAAATCACACCTGTACACAAACGCAGAGATGCGTTTCACTTCAACAGAAAAATCCTGACAGCAGTGCAGACCGCTGTAGCAAGAGAAAGAGCTCTGGCTCAGGGAAAGCGCATAATAGTTGTGACCCCAGTACCAGCCTTAGAGGCTGTTACAAAGGCTAGCATTCCAAATGCGAAAGCCTTACATCCCAGATGGATACAATGGGCTAATTCTCTTACTGCAACGGATGTTGAATACAGATTTGATCCCAGTTTAAAAACACAAGCATTTCTGCAATACGAACAAGAATATCCTCTACCAAACGAGATTTTGCCTCTAGATCAGTATGAATACATTATTTACACTGACAGATCTGCTCAACCGGCCATAGGGAGTGAACAAGCTTACAGCGCAGTGTGTGCAATCGTTAAAGGTTGCATGCGCGATGGAAAGTTCCATCCAAGTTGCACTAAAACGCAATCTCTAGGAGACTGCACGGCTCAGTTAGCAGAATTAAAAGCACTAATACTGGCACTGGTAAATACGGAACACGAATTCCCCACACTAATTGTGTGTGATTCCTTTTACTGTGTACAGTCGTACAATGAATATTTACACCATTGGGACCAAAACGGGTTTAAAGACGCGAAAGGTGGCACAATTAAGCATAAAATGCTATGGGAACAGGTAGTGGAGTTGAGAAACGAACTACCAAGGGCTCACGTGATACATACACTGAGTCATCAGCGTGATGGCATTCACGTTGAAGGGAATTCTTTGGCTGATGAAGCCGCAAAGGGGGCTGTACGCACAGCGTCCGTAGCTGCAATCACTCGTTCAAAAACGAGAATAGACGGCGAGATTTTGTTAGCTGTCAATGCTTCAAGCAAAGGCAGCACAGCAGTACCTAAGAAATTTCCACTCAAGTACTCCTACAAGTTAGATGCACAAAACATTCCATATGCTCAGATTCCTGGAGTGGGGATAGAGTAATACCAAATATGGATCGTAGGCAAGGTTTAATTCTAGCAGCACACGAGGGTTTGGGTTCTGCACATACAGGCGTTACAGCGACTATTTCTTTACTGAAACAGCGGGACTGGTGGCCAGGGTTAACAAAGCAGACCAAAGACTATGTCTTAAAGTGCAACATCTGCCAGCAGATGAAAGGCTCCACCGTACCACGCCCAGCGCAGACACCATTGCTGAAATCAGACAAACCTCTCGCATATGTGTATTTGGACCACTGCGGACCCCTACAATCGGATGGGGCCAAGAAATATATCATGGTTGCAGTGGATTCCTGCTCTAGATTCCTATGGGTCTGGCCTCAGCGCTCGGCTGACGCTCGAACTGTTATAAAAGATTTGTGAGTCTTTATCGGCACATACGCAGTTGGCACGTTACATTCTGACCGTGGCCCGGCGTTTAGCTCTCGAGCTTACAAAGAAGCCATGGAGGGAATGGGCATAGCATTGTGGTACTCCTCTCCGTACCATCCTGAGGGTAATTCGGTTGTGGAGAGGAAAAACCGTGACTTAAAGCAATCTTTAACAGCTAGAGTATTAGGCGAGGGCGGTAGTTGGGTCAGTCACCTTTATGGGGTCCAAAGAGCAATAAACAATCAGCCAAGAAGCTCTCTAGTGGGTGTCACTCCTTAAGAGGTCCTATTTGGGACAAGAATGTGGGTACCTGATCTTGATTGTGGAGACACAGTGGCGGATGAAAAACCATTTGATATCCATGATCGTTTGGCTGTTTTACAGGATCTAAATGAATCCAGGACACAACAAAGTAACGTCCACTTAAAACAGACCGCCACTGAGGAAGTCAAGGCAGTAACGGCAAGACCTGTCTGGATCCCAAAAGTCGGGGATCTGGTCAGAGAAAAGATTGCAGACAAGAAAGAATTCGGACCATCCTACAGAACAGCTGTACCAGTCCTAGCAATCCAAGGCACAAGAACTGTACTTCTGCCACCTCTTGCCGGGAAAAAGGAGAAAAGATTTGTCTCAATCGACTTAATCAAACCACACTATGTGGCCGATACTAAACAGTAGGCCTCGTGGACTCCACAGTAGCAGACGCCCTCCTCTCGCTTCAATCCAAGAAGTTCAAACAGAAAGACTCATCACGTTTGAGGAGCCACCTGTACGGAATAAAGGACAAAGCAACAATGCTATGGAACTTGTTCCACTTCAACAAGAAGTTCAACTTCAAGAAGAAAATCAACTTAACAACCAAGTTGCAATAAGACCGACTACAGACATCTACGTCAACATCCCTCGTCAGAGCAAAATCCAATTTCAACAAATCCCGATGCAATTCCAACAATTGATCGAACTGCTTCTGGCTATTTCATGAACTTTGATACGTTTTCACTGGATCCAAGTGAGCCGGAAACGACGCCAGCCAAAAAATCAAACAAACAGAAACTCATTGACTTTTTGCACTTTTTTAGAAAGACTTACCTGGTGTCACCTTGGATAGAACTATGGTATATCACTGGGATTCTATTTTTTCTTTTCTGGCTAGGTTTAACTATAACTTTTAGTATGCTTATTAATGGACGATATCTCCAGCAGAGCTCTACAGCACAAAGAGTCAATTTGATTTTAAAACCACACCAGTCTTCACATCGTGAACCAAGAGACTTGTCTTCAGTGAACATCACAGCAGTTCCTATACCAGACGGTATAGTATGGGACAAGATTGATTTTGATATATTCGGTCCAACTGAACTTTTAAAGCTTAAACATGTATTTAACATTTCTTTAAGTGATATCATTACCTCCAGTACATTTTCTGATGATTGGGACACTGAAACTGTAAATAATATGATGTCTGATTTAGAAAAAACTGCAGCATTTCCGAACAATGAAATGTTAGAAGGTACTTCAGATTATGATACATTGTACTGTTACCAACATTATGGTCATCATTTCTTGCACAAATCTATAACACCGTGAAATGTATTTGAATGCCACCAGTGGGAACACTGTCCAACACCTCCAAAAGGTAGTTCGCAATCTTTTGCACAGAAATTCACATACTTTTCAGGGTTTAATACATCTGACCCGAAGTCATTTTATTACAAAGTGGCAACAACATCAGCACAGAAAAGTATGTTGACTAACACTAAACAGATTTACTCTGCTTCCTTTATGGCCCAGTTGTCTACACAGGGTTTCGACCTATGGAAGGACACTATAGATTTAAAATCAATCTGGGGCTCTAGGGAGTGGCAGGTCCAGGGAACAGAAGCGCTTTTTAGAGCATGTCTCATTCCACAGCAGATGATATTTCTAAATGAAACTGTGCAACAGACATCCTGTCTTGGACTAGCCAAGAACAAGGAAATGAACACACCGGGGTCTCCAGCACCATCACAGATGGGTGGGGGGCAGAATTCTACTACACACGGGGTAGGATTAGATGACATTCTCCAGTACAACAGGTCAGATCCCAATTGGACAGAATGGCTGATTTGGCCCATTGACACAAACACATGTCAACAGAGATTCCTAGGTATAGCCGAGGGGTTTAGTATCAGTAGGCCAGATACACGCTATGTACAGAGACAACACCCAGGGGTAGTGACATCCTATAGTGTTGGGAAGTTGTGGCTTGATTGGCTAGAACCCTCAACACTCACAGAGGTAAAACATCACTTGACCTTACTCACACCTCATGTAGACCTTAGGGATTTTTTGCAAGGCCCAAGGAAAACACGTCAGAAACGTTTCATATATGCTGGCATTTATGCCTACTATAATGAAAACTGGAAAATATCCCAACAGGAGGCCGCAGAAAGAATACGGGAAATAGACTGTATTAACCTAGAGAAGGCATTAGCTGTAGTGGATAATGGGTTAACAACGTTGACCTCCAGGATTTACTCCTTAGGCAACATTGTATCTTCGGCAATCGACATATTAGAACAAGATCTGGCCTTGTTACAACACGGGCAATCTCAGTTACGTTCTATTGTGATGTTAAGCTGGACGCTGCAATCTTTGCGTGCAGGCTATGTGCCCTGGCGTTTTATAAACACCACGTCTCTGTTTTCAGAATACAATTTAACTGATAAACAGAAAGAAATGGCACAAAGGGGAGCCAAATATACAATGCTGCGTATTGAGAAACTGGAGAGGTTACCATTCACTGTAGCCGAATCACCATCAACTGAATGGCTAATTCATGGCCAAATCACTCTGCCGGTCACTACGTTTCAGTTTCAATATTGCCTTGAGCAAAGGGAGGCAGGCAAATATGAAAAAATGGGTAAGGGATACATTAAAGAATCTTGGGAGTTACCATATAGATATCGATGCCGGAGCGGGGATCAAGAAGTGTTTCTGAGTGGTACAAACTGCAAGAACGCTTTAAGCGGTTCTCTCATGTGTCAGGATATTTCTCTGCACGGAGCATGTAGTGGTTCGGTAGCGAATCTATCTTGTCACATGTCAGGGACCCCAGCAGCAATGATCCCGCCGGTTTTCCAGCTGCTCTCGAATGGGAGTTACTTGATGCTAAACGATCAAGGTTGCTGTGGGATGCTTCCGGGCGTCGCCTATCTGGTCACTGTTAACTCCAGGGTTACTTGCTGTATGCAAGTATTGTTTCCGCCACTGAACACAGTCAGGGAGGCACCGTTATGGCCTTCGTTGAATGTTTCCTTCATATAATTTGATACTTTGAGCAGACTGAAAGCCATGCTTTTACAGCAACCCGTGCCCTTAACCTCCGCTCGAGAAACCTTTGAACTTCAAGTTGCATGGACCTCGACTGAGATACAGGCGCTTATACGTACGAACTGCCCCTTTCATTTTGCAGAAATGGTGGGTCGTATCTTTAACATGTCTGATACGAGCGGTATTGTACACCTATTTAAGACCATAGGGTCAGGACTATTAAGCACCTTTCAGACAGTCCTCGGAGTAATCCCAAATTTTATACACTCCGTATTGGGAAGCGTGTTTGGAGGTCTCCCGCTTATCCTGTTCCTAATTGCAGGAGTCCTGATTGTAATCTTACTGCTACGCTATGGACGGCCCAATTTCCGAGGAAATGGCGAACGTACTCATGGAGAGGAAGTACCGTGAATGCATGGTGCAGCTTCTGGGTATACCTTGCCTAAGAGAACTGAATGCCTCTTGGTTTCTATCGTTCAGACCAGTCTGGGTGGACTGCATCTTACCTGTTCTTCGATGCCTGTTTTGCGGAGAAGAATGCATGTTGGATCTCTGTCTAACGTTTCCATCAGATACGCCTCCGGACATGGATGCTATGCTGGACCCCCTAAAGGCCCATGCTCTGCGTTGTCCCCAGCGTCTTCCAAATCTGATGAACGCATTCCTTGAGAATCCACAGATGCCATTTGCTCCGGCTGGGTTAGGTGACTCCTCCACAGGCACTCAGGTAACAACTGCCGCACAAGCTGACGCAGCACCGACTGTTGGCAGTGCTGAATTCCATCTATGTGCGATTGACGTTCTCTGTGAGGCGTTGGATTTGTCGTCTGCAGTAGCTAACACCAATAATGCTGTATCTCCCAGCCAGGACACTTAATCTGGAATTGGCTCATCGCGTCCTGGGAAAGAATTCGGCTTCTCCACTTCGTTTCATAAATAAACCAACTAAATTTGGAACATTTCCTAAATTGACACTTTCACTTGAGAAAGAATGGCCTTCTTCTGCTTGTAGTAATGTAACTTTTATGAGTGAGACAGAATTGACTTTTTCAAGTGGCAACAAAAGAATAGCTGACTTTTAACATTTTTAATAATTTTTAAATGTCTTTTTAAAACCATGTTTTTAAGAAAATTTTTAAATTGTCCAGATTTTAAGTATGGTCATTGTCATCCAATTCGAAGGTGGAGTGGGTGTTATGTTTCATATAGAGGCCCTAATATAGACACGTTCATATATGCCGTATATGGTCATATTCCCATATGCCCTATTATGGTCAAAATCGTATATGCCCTATTTTGGTCATAATCATCTATGCCCTATTATAGTCATGATCTCCTATGCCCTAATATAGGCATGATCTTTCACCTACATTAGTTCCCTACAGTACACAACGAGCTCTAAGGGTTGAACGTTATCTAGTCTGTGGTTAGAACACTGCAGGGTTTTTCCCGAACACAGGCCTACAATGTGCTCTTAAATTATGCATGAGCATTCACCAGCTACATCTCCCGCATAATATGTATGTACAAAGTTCACCCCTGACGTCTTCCTCATGTCTAACAAAGACCAATACAAACCATACTGAGGGACGAGATACTTTAGGGTATAAATACACCACATCTTGCCACGGTAAGACAGAGGGAACCGAGACTTCCATGCTGACACACTGACCAGAGACGCTGAGGCTCCTGCATGCAGTAACTCCAGCTGACAGCGGTCTAACACAGCCCTTGCGGGGTGTCCAACTCGAGACCAGGACGGGGTCCCACACTCTCTCTATTCAGGTAATGGGGTTCGACTAAATCCTAGAAGGATTCTTGGCTCTTAGGCTTTTAGACCTACACATGCTAGGTACACTTAGGTACATCTAGTTAGGCATCGTAGGAGTACGTGCACTTTTATAATGCTTTTTATATTCATGTATGTATTCATGATTCTTGCAATATGGTAGAACTGTATTACCCTTTCACTTTTATTGTACTGCTGATAATATATCTCTGCTATTGTCTGCTGGTTGCTGCAGCACATATATTCTACACCAGAATAACAACTGTTCAATAAATACTTATTGAAACGCCCAGACTGTTTAACATTCTGTGTAACTCTCTGAGACAAACCGAACAAGTAAGCACGAGTGGCTGAGCGAAAAGTAGTACATTGTTTCCACGATTCTGAGGGATCAGGGTTGTCATGATCTAAGGTTGCCAGGAACTAATCTCTCCCTGATAAGAGGAGATTCTAGTGGCACTGTGAGCTAGCTAATGCAAATCAGGCTAACATACGCGGTGGGGGTGCACAGAGCCAGTCTACCACCAATCCCACAGTTTATGTTATCCAAACGCGCAGGTCCTGCATGGGTACTATAGGAACTACACGACAGTAGCCTGGCCAGAGGTGCCACTAGCCATCCCAAGGTTGCGGCTGCTGCTCCTGCACAACATAGGTGTTTCAGTGGCTCATATGCTGCTCCTGCTGGACAATTCACTATCAGTGCCACCAAGGCCAACATCCCCAATTAACTGGTTCGTCTGCAGTGTTTCAACTGCAGCTGTGATCTTTTCCAAACCACACGCTACATCGCCACTGTAGTGGCCCATTTCCACTTGTTGGCCAAGTGTGCGCTGGCTTTGTCTATTAGTTGCATGTGGTATATAAAGGGGGGTCACTGTTCCTTAAGAGGAGAGTTCAAAGTGGAGAAAGAAAAAGGAAAAGGTGTCCTGTGCTACTCTATGTGTGGGGACAGTGTGTCCTCATCATGATGCCCTCACACACCCCGAAGGATGTCATGCTTCATCATTGGGCTTTTTGCTCCTCGTCGGGCCGGCGCTGTAATGCCCTACGGGTCCCCCAAAGGGTCTCTTTTACGGAGATCTTTTGATGAAACAAGCCGTTAGGTGCGTGCGTGTGAGTGGAAGTGAGGTCTCAACTAGTGTGTTAAAAAATGACTGGAGGGAGAGTGGCTATTATTTATTAAAGTGGTCCCTCTGTCATTAGTAAAAGGTGTGTGGTGCTGCTAGTGGGATATTATGTCCCTCAGTAGCTAGATATGAGTCCTTAGTGGGTGTCTCTAGTGGTCGACATGTTTCGCGCTATCTGTGGCCTCTGGAGGAGATCCAAAGCGCTTCTTCAGGACCAAGGTGAGTTTAAATAAAGTATCACTAGCGGCCTAACTTTTTCAGTGCCGCCAGGTTGATGGAAAGGAGTAACGTCTCCCTTGTTTCTATAATTATGGCCTCATGAGATCAGTGAGGGCCGATGGGAAGGTTCTCCCAATCAGCTGTGCTGCTCCACCTGCATGCCTCTCTCTGTCTCCGCCGGTTGCATGTGCCAGCCTATTGATTGCCCTGGTGAGATTGTCCATTTTCTGCCCCCTGCTGCGCTCAATACGCCTCTGGTTCTCTCTTTCTGCCGACCACTCCTTGGCCAAGTCAGCAACAGTGCTGTTGAGGGCATCCAGTTTGGCTTCTATTCTGGACTGGTTTTGTGCCAGTTTGGTTGTCACCATGCGGAAGCCCTGGGACATTCTCACGTTTCTCTGTCTTTGTATTTGGTTGTGCAGGCGCTGTATCTGCAGCATTTCCCTATCAATGGAAGCAGACATTGCCTGACTGATTGACCCAGTTGTGGACAGACCTTGGGACCGACGCTGGGACTGTTGGGTTCTCCGTGAAAGACGCACAAGGGTGGACTGAGGGCCTGGTGGTGTGATGTCGTGCTGCGCTGCAGAGGTGGCAGTCGGTGTTGACACTGGAGTGGTTGCAGCCGCAGTGGATGGGACGTCAGTGGACCTGTCCCCACTCGTTTCCCCAACATCCTGCCCTTCCTCCATTTCCTCTGGCTCGTGGATACCCGATGTGTCCCCCTCAGTGTCCTCTGCTTCCAATGGTGTGTCTATGTGACAAAAGAGATGACAGATGATAATAAAAGATGTGTTTCACTGTATCAGTGGTTGAACAATATTTATCAGCTCAAGTCATTCCCTCACTACACTTATTTTGTCACAGACTACATCTCCCATGATGCAACACTAGTGTTGTTTGATGTTTGTACATGGATGTATGTTTGTGTTTGATTAGTATGCATGCACAGTACAGGCATTAGTGGGTATGCACATGTCACATGCACAGTTTTCACTTACCAGGATTAATGGATGACTGGGATGTATCCAGGGTCCCAAAGTCTGCTACAGCTGCCCTCTCCAGGGTGGCTTCCACCAATGCTTCAGCTGGTGTTGGGTCCGCTGAAGTCGATGGTCCCCCTCCAGTCTGTTTTGCTGCTTCCAGGTGCTCTGCCACCCTCTCCTTTGCCCTGGAGCGAAGGTCATACCACCTTTTCTTGATTTCACCTATGGAGTGGTGTGCTACTCCCAGGGCATTGATCCTTCGCTGCATGCTGCGCCAGATCTTCCTTTTCTCACTTTCACCCAGACAGTGTGAGGCTCTGCCAAATAATTCTTCATGATGATTGCAGCATTCCTCTGTTATGATGTCAAGTTCTTTTTCTGCAAACTTAAGCTTTCGCTGCCTCTGCTTGGTTCCCTTGTTGGTCTCCTTGCTGCTCATCTTTACTCTCTCAGCAGTGTCTCACAATGCTGCTGCACCAGCACATGTGTTTCTTTTTGTTCAGGAGTTGATTTGGGCACCACTTCCTGTTTGGGGGTCCTTCACCACAAACAGTAAGTTCTGATTTTTTTAAAATTCAATTTAGCTATTTGCGAGTGCTTTATTGCAATTTTAACGCACACTCGCAAATAGCGCATGAAAACACGCTGTTTGTATGGGTCTCGCTATTTGCAAGACGATTGCGACTCGCTAATAGAGAGTGGCCCAAATAGTGTTGCGAGTGAATAGCGACTCGCAATTTGGTTGACTGGGGTGTTGGTAGGTAGCGAATAGCGACTCGCTATTAGCGACTCGCTATTTTCCCTAATAGTGAGTCGCTATTTTTGGTGGTCGTACATCTGGCCCCCAGACTCTTATCTCCTTATTTCCTGAGGATATCTGAGAATAGTCTAAATCACGTGCTCAAGGTAGTGCCCACTTTTCTTCACTTTCCTTCTTTACTTTTCCTTTATAGGTTGGAGAGTACCCGTCCGCAGTCCCCCAGAAAAATAATGTGAAGCACAGCTAAGTACTTTGTACCAAAATCTATCTATAGTTGTACTCTCTACTCTTCTCCTATGTCTGATAAGTTGTTAGTGTCTTTTCTTTTACTTGCTGTCTGTCTTCCTTCCTTCTTGCATTTTGTTCCCTTTCTGAGTTCACCACACCTCTCTGTCCTCTACGAGCAGTGTTTATATGCATCCTTTCTTTCTGTCCTAGCTCTTTGAGTGCCTAATTCTATATATGGTGAGTAAAGAAAATGAAAATAAATAGAACAAAAAGAATCTGAAAAAAACAAACCAAAATTATTGAGCCGGAGAAGCTTAGTAAGCCGCGTCCAGTGCTATATTTATCATACACCCTTACTCTCTTCTTCGGGCTCCTGTCTATTAAAGACCTTTCCCTTTCTTTTTAACTAGTTTGCTTTGTAGAGGGGAGTTCTCCTTTCCTCTCCCCTTTCCTTCTTATTTGATGCTGGCTGTGCTGCTGGTTTCCCCAGCCTTCACCCACCATCCTCGTACCTGTGCACTCACCTGGGCTAACCACGCACCTCCTGGAGCGTGGTGGGACAGGGGGGACGGGGTCACTCTGGATGGGCCCTTGAGTGTTCACAGAGGTCTCCTGCTCTTTGATTATGGTGGTTGCCCTGAGGTGTGTCTCCTTCCGACGGTGTTCCTTGTTGTACAGTGCTCCTCTCCTTGATTCCTAGTTCCTTCTTCCTCTCTCACCTCACTCGGTCCGCCTCCTCTTCATGTAGTCCTTCTTCCCTTTCAATATTGACCCTCTCCTCCTGTTGGAAACCAAGTACTTTCTTTGTTTTTATGTTTGTTGCACCGTGCTTTTGCCCTTTGCCTATTTTAGCTGCATCTCTTTTGTTTTTAGGTGCTGGTGATGGTGTTGTTTGCCAGGGAATGTCTGGTAAGTCTCCCTCTGACCCCTCTGCCGGCTCTGTCACTCCTACTCCCTCACACACCTCATCCCTTAGATTTTCCTGATTGGGAAAAGGAGGATACCTAGAGAGGAAATCTACATTACTCTGGTTTTTGCTATGACGATGTTGAACCTCAAATTGGAAGGGTTGAAGGGCTAGGAACCAGCAGAGAACCCAAGCATTAGACCCCTTATTCTGGCTTAACCAATTTAGAGGGACATGGTCAGTGTAGAGGATGAGAGGATGTCCCTCCAAATAATATTGCAGTTTCTCCACTGCCCATTTGATGGTCAAATATTCCTTTTCGATAACGGGATAATGGATTTTGGGGGAAACAACTTACAATTGATAAACAGAATGAGCTTTTCATCCCTAACTTCATTTAACTGGGACAGCACAGTTCCAATACCGATTTCAGAGGCATCTGTTTGAGGTGAAAATGGTTTGGTGAAGTCTGGAGGCTGCAGGACAGGCTTAGAGGAAATTATTCTTTTTAACTGGCCAAAGGCCACTAGAGCTATGGTAGAAGGATGTACAAAGGTTCTATTAGTTGTATTTTTTTAAGGCGATCAGTTAACAGAGAGGATATTTTCGAATAATGAGGAATGCATTTTCTATTGTAACCTAGGAGACCCAGGAAAGCTCTCATATTTAGTTTGTTCAGGGGAAACAGGGATATCAGTAATGGCTTTTACTGTCTCCTCCTGGGGTTCAATCAGTCCATCCCCAAGCACATATCCTAAATATGTGACCTTATTATGAGCGGATGTGGATTTTTTGCCATTAATGTGGAGCCCGAGGCTTGTAATTCTGAAATAACGGCATGTAAATGCTTAAGATGGTCTTCCCAATTTGTGCTGAATATAACGATTTTATCCAGGTATGCTGAGGTATAACTGATGTGGGTTTTAAGAAGATGATCCATTTATCGTTGGAATGTGGCTGGAGTCCCATGCGACCCAAAGAGGAGGGCAGAACTGTACATTGGAACAACGCATATGTAGAAAAGACTGCCTATTCCTTGTCTCTGAGTGAAGGGGCATCTGCCAATATCACTTAGTGAGATCGACAGTGGATATGTACTGAGCCTCTCCCAATCTTTCAATTAATTCTTCTATTCTTGGTAAGGGGTAGATATCAAATTTGGAAATCTTATTTACTGCACGGAAGCCAATACAGAACTGGATGGTTCCATCGGGTTGGGAACTAAAGCACTAGGGGAATACCATTCACTGGTAGAGGGTTCAATTACTGTAAGTCCTAACATCTGCTCTACCTCTTCTTGGATGGCTTTCCATCTTACCTCAGGTATTTAATAGGGTCACTGTTTTACAACTGCCCCTTCTTTAGTATGAATGGCATGAGTGGTAAGATGGGTTTTCCGTGGGAGATCTGAGAACACTTGGGAGAAGGGCGACAAACACTTGTATAGCTATGTATTGTATGATAGTTAAAATGTCACCCACAGCAATATCTTCAAGGGTACTGCGGTTAATCTGAGCTGCCATTTGAATTGATTTTGGAATGGGTCCAAACCATTTTTAAGCAAGTTTATATACTACATTTGCCTACAAAATCCTGAAAGCTGTAGCTTGTAGGTAACTAGACCAATCTTCTCTACAAATTTATATGGGCCTTGCCAGCCACTCAGATTTCATTTTGTTTTCGGTGGTGGGTAGTAGTACTAATACCCACTCCCCAGCTTTTAATTCTCTCCACTTTTTGTCTTTATTATAGAAATGATTTTGTCTCTGTTTGACTTTTTCTTGATTATTTTAGGTGGATTTTCTGAGTTTCCCTAGTCAAACCTTCAATTGGACTGTATAGCCCAACAAATTCCTTTCTTCTACTGAGTGTTTCTCCCAGGCCTCTCTAGTGATTTCAAGTAATGTTCGATGCTTGCGCCCAAAAAGTAGTTTGAAGGGTGAACACCATAGGCTCCTCTGGGTTTGATTTCATACCACGAAGAGAGATAAGAGGAGTAATTAGTCCCACTTTTTGTCCTCTCCTGTAAGCATTTTTTTAGAGTTAATTTTAGGGTTCCATTATATCTTTCTACCGACCTGTCATTTTGAGAATTATATACTGACGTCCTTAGGTGTTTAATGTTCAATTGTTTACAGATTTGGCTAAATAATTTAGATACAAATGGAGTTCCTTGGTCTGTCAAGATTTCCTCCAGGAAACCCATTCTAGCGAAGAACTCAATTATGGCCTGTGCTATAATCTTGGTAGAAGTTTCTCTAAGAGGAACAGCTTCCTGTTAACAGGTGGCGTATTCAAGTAGGACTAATATATATTTATTTCCTTTGCCAGAATTAATCAGGGATCCCACTAGGTTTAAACCAGCTCTTTCAAAGGGTTTCCCAAAGATAGACATTTTCTGTAAGGGAACCTTAGGGGTTGGTATGGATTTTTCCTTTGACAAATCGCACATTCCTGACAGTACTTCTTGACTTGGGCTAAAATTCTGGGCCAATAAAATTGAGATACTATTGCCTGTAATGTCTTTTTTGTCACTAAATGCCCTGCCATGAGATGGGAATGAGTGAAGAATAATATCTGATCCCGAAAACTATTTGGGACTAGCAATTGGGGAAACTAATCTTTTTTCATACTGCAGTACAACTGTCCGGTTCTTTTCTGGAACAATGGATATACCTGAGGAAGCTTTCCTTCATCTTCTCTAGTTCTCTGCCTGGCATACTGAAGGGTAGGATTGTTTAGTTGGGCTGCCTGGCAGTTTCGGTCCACTTCTCAGGTTCTTGTATTACAAATCACCTTTGATTACGGACTGTCTGCACCCGGAGTCTAATAAGGCGGTAACCCATTTCTGATTAATTGGTAAACTTACATAATAGCTAGGTCCCATCTCCTGGGAAAATAAATAGGGCGGGGTAAGTAATTTATTTTCATAGGTTCTTATTCCAACGTTTTCCTTCTACAGAACCGGACAATGTGATCCCATTCTTCACATTCATAGCAAGGTGAACCGGCTGGATGTGGAGTTTTTATTTTGACTGGTCGCACATTAGCCAATTTTGGACAAGAGTTCAGAGGTATCTTTGGGATATTTCCAAGGGTACTAAGCAGACGTTTTGTCTCTTTTATGTATTCTGGAAAGCTGTTGGGTGGTTGACCCTGAGCAGTGGTGGTAGCCATTTCAAAGGCTTGTTCCAGGGTTAACCACGGATGCTGTCTTAACCACCTTTGCATTGATATTGGCATGGCTTCTGGGTATTGTTCTATGTAAATTTTAGACATTCTATCCTCCTTGGTTGCTTTCTGGGGTTAAAGCCAATGGTCAGCGGCATCCTTTGTTTTAAATAATAGGACTCTAAGGGGATCCCTGGGTACACTTCATTCCTTCCAAAGTCATATTCAATGAGTTTCTTCATCAATCCAGAGCCTAACGAGAATAACCTTCTTAATGTCCGCATAGGGCACGTTTCCGCTGGCATTGGCTTGTGCTCCTCCTACTAATAATAGCGCCAAGTAGTATGGGCATCTCTCAGTGGGCCACAAACTCACTTGCGCTGCTCTTTTGAAATTGAGGAGGAAGGCCTCTGGATCTTCACCTTGGGTAAATTTCTGCAAGAAATCTGTGGGTCCTGTGGGTACCAGCCCATTACTTTGTGCAATGTCCGTGGCCAATTGAAGTTGCATATCAGGCTCCTTATGTAATTCTTCAAGCTGGTTTTTCAGGGAATCTCGAAAGATCCTACACTCAGGGGCCGATTCCGATCTCAGCCGGTAGGGCTCCGAATCGGATCCGCCATTACCGGATCCGATTCGGAGCCCTGTTTCCCGACCGAGTGGGACAAGCGTCCGGGCGAGCGAGTACGATGCGAGCGGACGCGAAATCGACGACCGACTCGTTCGCGGGACCCAACCGCACCGACCGACTCGCACGGACTCGACTCGCACCGCGCAATGGAGACGTTCCCCGGCCGGGTAAGTACGATGCGCGCCTCGAGCAGTCCGACCGACTCGCGCCGTCCGGCTTGAAAGAGCAGTCGGAGCCGCACTTTGGGGGTCCGTGTCGGACCCCCCTGTACGCCTAGCCACGCGAGTCGCACACAGGGGGGACCCATGGGTCCCCCCTACCTGTGCCTGTACGGCACGACGCGCTTCGACGCGTACCCGCTGTAGGGGCGCCCTTGTTCGCCTCGCACCCATTGAGTCAATGGGAGCCCGCGTACGCGTTGTACGACCGGCTCCCATTGACTTCAATGGGAGTCCGACCGACTCGAGTCCGATAACATGCGAACGCATCGTACTCGTTCGGTCGGACTGCTAGGGTCCGATTCGGTCGGAAATCTCTCCGGGTCAGGCTCGGTCGGAGTGATTTCCGGCCCGAATCGGAATCGGCCCCATAGTCTCTGCAGTTTTAATGTAGTGTTCCAGGGCCCAAGCTAATTTCTTCTGCCCTCTGCCAATTGATGAATAATGTTCTCCATCTTGTATAGACAAGACAAATCACAGTTCTGAAACCACGTGTCAACAGGGTTACCTGGGTCATCAAATACATGAAAAGCCAGTTGAAGTGATTCCTTATGTGGTGGTTTAATAAGTTTTTGTTTCTTTTCCTCTCAGGTGTAACAGCAGGAGGGGAACTAAGTCTCTTATTTCCTGAGGATATCTGAGAACAGTCTTAAATTATGTGCTGAACGTAGTGCCCACTTTTCTTCTTTGTCCTTCTCTACTTTACCTTTATAGGTTGAAGAGTACCCTTCTGAGTCCCTCAGGAAAAAAATGTGAAGCACAGGTAAGCACTTTGTACCAAAATCTATCTATAGTTGTACTCTATACTCTTCTCCTATGTCTGTGTGAGGAGTCCGGCGATCCGACGGACCGGAAGTGGGGAGAAACAGAGCAGGACACGCATCCATTCCCGGAAGCGCTCTGCGGTCTAGTGGCACTGGGGAGTACCGCGGAGGCGCACCTGACGTCATCGGCGGCAGACCGACAAGAGCCGGGGGATCGAGGAGGAGAAGAGTCGACGGATGGAAGGAGCGGAGCGGAGACGTCCAAAACGGGAGCAGCCACGACGAAGGAAGGAGGAGCGACCGAAGAGTCCGAGAGCGAGAGAGACGGACAGCGTGAGGCCGAGGAATCAGGAGACACCGCGAATAAACCCGGCGGCCCAGAAAGGAGGGAGGACGCCCCGGGTCCATACGCCGCGGCCCCGTTAACGGGTCGTGGCACAAGGCGAGTACCGTTGGGGGGGACGTTCTGGTGGGGGTGGTGGGGTGGTGCGGGACGGTAGGACAAGGTGGTGTAGTTGACCTCGCCAAACTCCTCACTGCGCACCTTGACCCTTCCCCTACACGGCGACTGGTGGTGGTAGCACATAGTATACACGAAAGAGGCCCTGACACTAAGACCAGTTCTGTTTTGTTTTGTTTTTCCTCCTATCACCTCTGAGAGCCCTGGGCAGGCGTGACGACAACGACCAGACCGGGACCAGGAGTGAGCCCAAGACACCCCGGGTGGACAGCCAAAAAAAACCCCTTTGATTTCTCAAAACCCCCTTTTATTTATGTACTGTTCTACACCTGCCTTAAGGACCACGATTTGTTTTGCCTGGCTGTACGGACCTCATGGGACTGATATACAAGAGAGCCCAGAGATCATTGTTACACAAGAAAATAAAAACTCTAAACAATCCATACTACACGCGTGCTGTATTCCCTTCCGCTCCCCGTGCCCCCTGGCCGCCTACAAAGTGGTGTCAGAAGTGGGATTTGCCACCCGTACCCGTGTGTCGAACCATGACACAGCCCATGCCTGTTGAGGATGTTATAGCCCAACTAGCCGAGGGACAGCGGCACCTACAGCTCGTCATGGAGCAACAAATCCAGACAGCCCAGATGGAGAGGGAAGCCCTACAGGGAGCCCTTAGAAACCAGGCCGACCTGATCACTACGAATCAGCAGGTGCAGGACACAGCAATATTGCGCCTCACGGACGCCCTCGTAAGCACCCGAGTCCGCCCTAACGTCCCCAGTACTGTCCTTCAAAAGTTCCAGGACGGGGACGATCCAGACTATTTTTTTCTAAACTTCGAAAGGGTGGCTGCCACGGCAGCCTGGCCTCAAGAAAGGTGGGGCCAGTACGTCGCCCCGCTCCTCTCCGGCGAACTACAGGCTGCTTACCAAGCAGCCAATCCTGCGGGGACCACCGCCTATGAGGATGTGAAAAAGGCAATCCTAGAGAGGGTAGGATGTGACCAAGAACACTACAGAAGCCGGTTTCGAAGGGAGAAATGGGGAGCAGGAGACAACCCCCGTGCCCTGTATTTCCGGATCAGAGACCTAGGCAACCGATGGCTGACCCCCCCATACCTCCACAACGGATGAAGTGGTGGAAAAGGTCTATTTGGAACAGTTCCTGGATGCCCTACCCCCCAATACACGGTCATGGGTGAAACAACATCCCAACCTCTCCTCCACGTCAGCTGTTGAGATCGCCTGTGCCTATCATAGGTCGCCTGAGTTCAAGGCTGGTATAACACGGCCCCAGTACAACCCTATCCCGAAAAGCACTCCTAAGCCAGAGCATAAGCTCCCGGTACCTTCCCGCCCGGTCCCCAGACCTTCCTACCAACCCCCCAGTGGGCAGGGGCCACAGTGTTACAGTTGTGCAGAATGGGGGCATATAGCCAGACAGTGCCCTCACCGCACCCCTACAGTTGAGCCTATGGAGGTGGGGTACTCCCGGGGCCGAATATATGTTACGGGACAGGGCCCTCATCAGTATAGGAGGGAAGTCCTGCTCAATGGGAAAAGACGACATGCCCTATTAGATACGGGGTGCCACGTTACAGTAGTGGATGGATCCTTAATTCCCCCTTCCCAACTAAAAGACACAGAACAAGTGAGGGTGACCTGTGTACATGGGGATACCGAAAACTATCCGGTGGCGGAGGTCCTCTTAGATCTAGACCATGATCCCCATCTACGAAGAGTAGGAGTGATACCCACCCTACCTGAAGCCGTCATTATAGGGACAGATCATCCCAAATTCGAGGAGTACCTGGACAGAACAAAAAGGGATGACAGGACATGGCTACAGGAGGCCCCCTTTTCTGACGTTGTTCTAGAGGCCCCTAACACCAAGACAAGAAAAAGCAGACAAGAGAGAAAACGAGATAAGAGGGGTTTCGCCCTTTCGCTGTTGTCACGTCCTGCTTTTCCTCTCTCCCTTACAGATAGCGACAGAGAGAAACCAGCTAGTTTCCGAATGGCGCAACGGGACGACAGCTCCCTTACACATGCTTGGGAGCAGGTCCGTGCACAAGAACCGGAACAGGTAGGACCATACTTTCTTGTAAAAAGGGGGTTGCTATACAGGGCTGTGAAGGGGGGGCCACAGACATCCATACAGCTGATAGTTCCGACACAATTCAGAGATCACGTACTCCTCCTGGCTCACAACAGGATAGGGGGGGGCATTATGGCAAGGAGAATACAGTAAAATATTTCCTAGAGAAATTTTATTGGCCAGGCGTATACAAGGACGTGGCAAAACATTGCGCGGCTTGTGTTCGCTGCCAGTATACCAACCCAGGAGGGGGTGGTGAAGGCCCCATTACAGCCGTTACCCATCATAGACGTCCCGTTCAAGAGGGTGGGGATGGATCTGGTAGGGCCCCTGACACCCTCTGCTAGAGGGCACCGCTACATCCTGGTTATGGTAGACTACGCCAGTAGATATCCGGAGACCTTCCCCCTCTCGAGTATGACCACTCCTGCGGTAGCCCAAGCCATGATATCCTTTTTCTCAAGGGTGGGGTTTCCAGCAGAGATACTAACCGATCAAGGGACCCCTTTCATGTCCCGCCACATGACCCAGATCTGTGCAGTACTGGGTATCGATAAAATCAGAACTTCTGTCTATCATCCCCAAACAGACGGCCTTGTGGAGCGCTACAACAAAACGATTAAGAGCATGCTCCGCAAGGTCGTCACGGACTCCGGGAGGGATTGGGACCAGAAACTACCCTTGGTCCTCTTTGCATTGAGAACCCATGTACAGCGGTCCACGGGATATTCCCCCTTTGAACTGGTGTTTGGGCGGAGACCCAGGACTTTGCTGGACATGGCAGCAGAGCAATGGGAGGAGGAAGACGAAGAAGGGAAACCCCTGTTGCGCTATGTCACCGACATACAGTCGTCCCTGACTCAGATATGGGGCTTTGTCCACGAAAACAAGGAAAAGGCCCAAGGGACCCAGAAACGATATTACGATCGGAATAGTCACCTACGTGAATTCTCCCCTGGTGACAAGGTCCTCCTGTTGCTTCCTTCTACGGAGGACAAACTACTGACGAAATGGCAAGGGCCATTCGTCATAGAAAGAAAGATAACCCCAGTCACGTACAGTGTATTGCTACCCCATCGGGTAGGGGGAAAACAGATTTATCATGTCAATCTGTTGAAAAAGTGGGAAGACCCCTTGCCCTCCCACACCGCAGGAACCCCCGCTCACCTCGCCTGTACCACTAAACCCTTGGAGATACCCCTACTGTCGGTCCAAGAACCGACGATCGAACCAGTACCCACTGGGGAGTGCCTAACGCCCTTACAGACCGACCACCTTACGGCACTGCTAGGGACTTTCCCAGGTCTCTTCTCCACCAAACCGGGAAGAACTGACATGGCTCACCACCACATCGTGTCCCTAGACAGAAAGATCGTCCAACAGAAACCCTATCGTATTCCGGCAGCTCGAAGAGGCGGTAGAGAGAGAGGTTTCGGACATGCTTGCCTCCAACATCATCGAACCCTCCCTGAGCAACTGGTGTTCTCCGGTAGTGCTTGTACCAAAACCGGACGGGAGTTGGCGTTTCTGCATAGACTTCAGGCAAGTAAACGCCGTCACCAAGTTCGATACATACCCCATGCCGAGAATAGATGAGATGGTCGAGCGCCTAGGGAAGGCCCGATACATGTCCACCCTAGATCTCACAAAGGGTATTGGCAGATCCCTTTGTCTCCCGAGTCCAAAGAAAAGACAGCGTTCGCGACTTCCTCCGGTTTATACCAATTCAAGGTACTCCCCTTTGGGTTGCATGGGGCCCCGGCGGTGTTCCAAGATTGATGGACCGCATTCTCCAATCCCATAAGGGATATGCCGCAGCATATCTGGACGATATTGTCGTATTCAGCCCAACGTGGGGGAACATCTGCAACACCTAACAGCTGTGTTCCGAAGCGATCCAAGGGGCCGGCCTTACTATTAACCCGAAGAAATCACTCCTAGGTACCAACATGATCCAGTACTTAGGTTACACAATCAAGGAAGGACGGATATATCCCCAGCTAAACAAGGTAGAGGTGATCCAAGCTCTCCCCAGACCTACCACCAAAAGAGACGTCCGTTCATTCCTGGGGTTTATAGGCTATTACCGCAGGTTCATACCCAACTTCTCTTCCACAGCCAGTCCCCTAACCGACCTCCTGAAGAAAACCCAGTCATCCCGCATACACACCTGGACACCAGAACATGAGAGTAGCTTCCACTCCCTCAAGCGCGCCATCTGTACAGCACCAGTGTTACACTGTCCCGATTTCAGTCACACATTTGTTCTCCAAACCGACGCCTCGGGCCTCGGTCTGGGTGCTGTGCTATACCAACCTGACCATAGAGATGACCTAAGACCCGTGCTGTACATCAGCAGGAAGCTCTTTGCACGTGAGGCAAACTATTCAACGATTGAGAAGGAATGCCTAGCCATCAAATGGGCCATAGAAGCCCTACAATATTACCTGCTGGGACGGAGGTTCATAGTCCTCACCGATCACGCCCCCCTCACCTGGCTCGCAAATCACAAAGACACTAATCCACGTGTTCTGAGATGGTTCCTTGCTTTACAACCCTTCTCTTTCCAGACCATACACAACCCGGGGTCGAGGCAAGTCGGCGCAGACTACCTGTCCCGGCACCCGTCAGCTGAATGGCTCCGACGTCCATTCCTGAGGGGGGAGATGTGTGAGGAGTCCGGCGATCCGACGGACCGGAAGTGGGGAGAAACAGAGCAGGACACGCATCCATTCCCGGAAGCGCTCTGCGGTCTAGTGGCACTGGGGAGTACCGCGGAGGCGCACCTGACGTCATCGGCGGCGGACCGACAAGAGCCGGGGGATCCAGGAGGAGAAGAGTCAACGGATGGAAGGAGCGGAGCGGAGACGTCCAAAATGGGAGCAGCCACGACGAAGGAAGGAGGAGCGACCGAAGAGTCCGAGAGCGAGAGAGACGGACAGCGTGAGGGCGAGGAATCAGGAAACACCGCGAATAAACCCGGCGGCCCAGAAAGGAGGGAGGACGCCCCGGGTCCTTACGCTGCGGCCCCGTTAACGGGTCATGGCACAAGGCGAGTACCGTTGGGGGGGACGTTCTGGTGGGGGTGGTGGGGTGGTGCGGGACGGTAGGACACGGTGGTGTAGTTGACCTTGCCAAACTCCTCACTGCGCACCTTGACCCTTCCCCTACACGGCGACTGGTGGTGGTAGCACATAATATACACGAAAGAGGCCCTGACACTAAGACCAGTTCTGTTTTGTTTTGTTTTTCCTCCTATCACCTCTGAGAGCCCTGGGCAGGCGTGATGACAACGACCAGACCGGGACCAGGAGTGAGCCCAAGACACCCCGGGTGGACAGCCAAAAGGAACCCCTTTGATTTCTCAAAACCCCCTTTTATTTATGTACTGTTCTACACCTGCCTTAAGGACCACGATTTGTTTTGCCTGGCTGTACGGACCTCATGGGACTGATATACAAGAGAGCCCAGAGATCATTGTTCCACAAGAAAATAAAAACTCTAAACAATCCATACTACACGCGTGCTGTATTCCCTTCCGCTCCCCGTGCCCCCTGGCCGCCTACAGTCTGATAAGTTGTTAATGTCAGTCAGTCAGTCAATCATACTTTATTTCGCATTATTTCAACGCATGAAGAGTACAAATATAGAAACAAGTTAAAAAACATTGCATCAATAAAATATCTAAAAGACATTACACCATATAAGATAAAGCCATCATTTCATAACTTCATCAATATCAGACAAAACAATCCATTAAAAGGAAACAGTTATAAAAGTAGACATCTTCTACTTGCCACTGCCCATAGGTAGGATGCGAGGGAATAACACACATAGGGATCTGAAAGCTGATAGATAAAGTGCAGTGCAGGCTTATATTGAGTAAAGTTGTACTTCCGTAGCATGGGAACTAACAAAGCTTTCCTTTGGGCGCCCATAGAGAGTGCAAAAAAAGAGGATATGTAGCGTTGATTGGGATGCTCTCCTGTTGCACAGGCATGGGGGCAGATCATCCACCGTGTAGGTGTTAGCTGGGAAACCAAACATTAACAGAATGTAGTTCATTCTAAATCTAATTAGGATGCATCTATGCTGTGTGTTCCGTACAAATGAGAGATAGGAATGTAATAGTGCTTTAGCCGTGGGAAGAAGGCTATATGCAATTATTGTTGATTTGTGTTTGTTTCTCTCCCATCTGTCATTTGCCATTTTTTCCAAGAACATCTTTTTTAGTTTTACCTTTGAAAACGAGTTACACTGCAGGGGGAACTCGTATAGATGTTGGAGATCTAACTCAGTCAAGGTGTTCTTAACACAGTTTAACCACGGGATCCTATGGGCATAATTCAGTTTTAAGCAGTCCCTTAGGATCTCCTGGTTCAGTTGTAAGCATTGTCTTGACCAAACAGAAAGCCATAACAACAGGGGAGCCAATCTAATCACATCCTCGAGATAAGGTAAAGCCAGTTCTGAATGCGGTAGGTAATTTGCACAAGACCGGGGAAGTGAGAGCAGTTTTTTTACAAAAAACATTCTCTACAATTTGGAGCGGAGCTGGGTCTACCGTTCCCCAGATCGCTGCCCCATAAGTGGTACTTGCCAGCATTTTCTGTGGTTAAATGTGTAATATTTCTGGCAAGGGCTTAGAGCCAAGTTTTTTAGAGAGGTAAGCCAAAGACCTAATCCCATTTTCCAAAAGGGCCTTTCTGTTTAGTAACATCTTTTTCCAGGATAACTTGCTATCAAATGTTACTCCCAGATAGGCGAATGAATCAACCACCTCCAGTTTCCGATCCTCTATGTGAAAGTTAAAAGGTTTCTTAGCGCTGGGACCGGCAATTAAAATATAGGATTTCATGACATTAAAACTTAGGTCTAGGCTAGCCATATAACGCGAGTAGTCCTGAATGAGTTTCTGTAGTGCAATCGGGGTTCTACCCAGGAGCACTGCGTCATCCGCATATAAGAGGATGGGTAAGGGCGATGACTCTATATAAGGAATGTCCTTCGTGGAGCAACCCATAAGTTGCCTCTAGCCCATTAGTGTACAGAGAGAACAGGAGTGGGGCCAGCACCCAACCCTGTCTTACCCCCCTCTCGATATTAAAGGCCCTTGTTTGCTCTCCACTCCTACCATACCGGACAGATCCTGTCGCTCCTGTGTACAGCTCTCTAATAAACGTAATGATGGGGGGGTCCACTCCCATTTCTACTATTATTGCCCATAGTTTACTGTGAGATACACAATCAAAAGCGGATGATAAATCCATAAAAGCCATGAATAACCGGCCATCCTTTGCTAGAGTATATTTGGAAATAATAATGGTCAGGTTTAGGAACTGATCAACAGTGCCCTTTCCTTTCCTAAAACCATACTGGGATACTGCTAATATATTTTTCTCTTGGGCCCAGTCCTCTATCCTGTTTAAGAGCATCCTTCCCATTAGTTTTGCTGTACTATCAATTAAGGAGATAGGTCTGTAGTGTTTTGGTTCTACCCTATCTCCCTTTTTGTAGATGGGGACAGTAACTGACTGCTTCCAAGAGCTGGGGGGGGGGGGGCTGATCTTAGCTGCCACATTACAAACACTGGTCAATAACGGAGCCCAGAGCACTTTTGTTTTCAGAAAAGAAGCACAGCTAAGTGCTTTGTACTAAAATCTATCTATAGTTGTACTCTCTACTCTTCTCCTATGTCTGATAAGTTGTTAATGTCTTTTCTTTTAATTACTCTCTGTATTCCTTCCTTCTTGCATTTCTCTCCCTTTCTGAGTTTACCACACCTCTCTGTCCTCTCTGAGTGGTGTTTATATGTATCCTTTCTTTCTGTCGTCTCTCTTTGAATGCCTTATTCTACATATGGTGAGTAAAGAAAAGGAAAAATAAATTGAACCAAAACAAACTGAAAAAACAAACACAAATTATCGAGCATGAGAAGCTTAATTAGCTGCATTTAGGGCTTTCTTTTTTTATACACCCTCACTCTCTTCTTCAGGCTCTTGTCCATTACAGACCTTTCTCTTTCTTTTTAGTTAGTTTGCTTTTTGGAGGGGAGTTCTCCTTTTCCTCCCCTTTCCTTATTATTTGATGCTGGCTGTGCTCCTGGTTTCCCCAGCCCTCGCTCACCACCCTCGTACCTGTGCACTCACTTGTGCTAGCCACGCTCCTCCGGGAGCATGGCGGGACCGAGGGCCACTCCAGAGGGATCCGTCCTCAGGAGACTCTCCGTCATTAGGGTAGGTTTCCTGCACTTCGAATCTAGTGGTCGCCCTGGGGTTGGGTCTCCTTCTGACGGCGTTCCTTAGCATTCAGCGCTCTTCTCCTCGATTCCTGATTCCTTCTTCCTCTCTCGCCTCACTAGGGCCCGCCTCACTTTCTTGTAGTCCATCTTCCCTTTCAATGTCGACTCTCTCCTCCTGTTGGAAACAAGGTCCTTTCTTTTTTTGTATGTTGCACCTTGCTTTTGTCCTTTCCTTATTTTAACTGCATCTCTTTCTTTAGGTCTCTCCTAGGCAAGGCATGCGCTGTCTCATACAAGACATGCTGTATCTACTCTGTGGGCTTTCACCACGCCCATCCCTTTCCATTTGTTTCTGTGTGTGGCTTTCTAAATTCCTTTCAATGCTGTGATTAATTGTTCCCATTTGTCCCACCTTTTGGTCTGTTGTTCCCACCCGTGGCAACTGGCTCTCCAGGGCCACCGTGTGGACAGATGTGGTACAGAACAAAAGAAAGCGGAAACGCATACTTGCTTACTTTTGTTTCTCAATTCCCCTTTGATGACCCAATCGCTTCTCCACATGGTGCGCATGCGCTCAGACCGGGCTTGTTTTGATTTCACTATTTTCAGTGCCCGGCATCCATCTGAAGCAGGTAGGTGTTTGCGCCGGTTGTAGTAGGAACTGGACTCCTGGCAGTGCTGCAAGCCCGCTGTTTCCCTCCAATGTTCCCCAGCGCTCTTCTCCCTGGTGCTGGGCAGCATGGGCCTGCAGTAGAGCAGCAGCACCCTGAAGGAACGGGGGCACTGCTAGGACTGCCCACCTCTCTGGCCAGGGGCAGCCGGGTGTTCGGGTGGCATTGGCGAGTCCTTGGCGAGTCCTTGGCGGGTCCTTGGCCTCTTTCCACAGCAGGTTCAGCTACAAAGCAGTGGAGAGCTTTCAAAGGCTGCACTGCACCTGCAGATATTCAGTGAAACTATAAGTCACTGCAGAACGGTGTGCAGCTTCTGCTCCTTGGCGCGGCCTGGCATGCTGCATGTGTCCTTCTTTATCAGTGTGCATTTTGTTTTGTTTTCTTTTTTGTCAGCCCTTAGTGGTTCAGAGCTATTACATTTGGAGTGGTCAGCAATATTTCTAGTAGAATATGAGGAGAACCAGCAATTGTGGTTTGGTTTCTCTAACCAGTGTGCTTTCTTGGGTTTTGCTGACAGAACAACTGGTTACCACTTTCTGTGCTGGAGCCTTGCTTGTGTCCGCTTGATCCGAGACAAACCCCTTTCTGTGCCATAGAGTCAGCTGACTTGAGGGGGGTGAGCAGGGGTTATCTTAGATGCATAATCCCCTTACCCTGACTAAAGTGAGGGTGCAAACCACTGCCAACTAGAGACCCCATTCCTTACAGAATCAATTCCCAAATTCACCCTGTGCCAGTTGGTTTTGTATTCCACTGTGGCAGAACATGAATGATTTGTGGGTGCTGCCTGTGAATCTGGCCACAAGGTCTGTTATGATACAGGAGGCGTCACGCACTACCTGTACATTGAGTGAGTGTAAGCCATTCCTGTATATGTATTCAGTTGCTGAGGGGGGACATATGGCAATATGTGTTCCATCTACACAGCCAATGACTTTTGGGAACTGTGCTACCCTGCAGAACATCAATTTGCTTTGCTGCAATGATTAGGGCTATTGGGGATTGAGATATATTGGCTGACCTTGCTCACCATGATGTCAAGGAACCTGTGAAAGAACCTGGAAAAGGCACTTCGTGACAACCCCCCACCACTACTATGACCCCCTTGTAACTGCCCAACACTAAGAGGTGCAGGCAACATAATTTCTGCACATGTGGTGGTATTGCATTGCTTCTGAGTGTTGGGGTCTGTAGCTGAGTCGTAACTCAGCTATTAAATCAAGTATAACCTGACTACTCAATCTGTACATATCAATAATCTCTTCCTCTGTCTATTCTCACAACAAACCCTATCAGCACACAACTCACCAGCATCCTCAACACCTCCATCTCTACAGTAACCTTCCCGGATAAATAGAAACACACAGACGTCAGACCCCTCCTAAAGAAATCCCCTGCCGTCCCCAAAGATCTCAAAAACAATTGTCCAATCTCCCTGCTCCCCTACTTGGACAAAGTACTCGAGAAAACCATCAACCAGCAGCTCTCCAAAGTCCTGGAACTGAACCACCTACTGAATTCCTCTCAATAAGGTTTCTGTGGCAACCACAGCACTAAGACCCCACTGATTGCCGCCACAGATGACATCAGAACACTCCTCGACCATGGATAAACTGTGGCTCTGATCCTCCTCGACCTCTTCATGGTGTTTGACACAGTCTCCCACAACACCCTCATCAACAGACTCTACAACATAGGCATACAGCAAGATGCCCTCAAATGGATCGCCACTTTCCTTACAGGACACACACAGAGCATTTGGCTGCCTCCTTTCACCTCCGCACCCAAAGACATCATATGTGGAATACCACAAGGGTCATCCCTCAGCCCCACCCTGTTCAACATCTACATGGCATCCCTCGCAGACTTCGTCAGATCCCTACGGACTTAACATAATCTATGCAGACGACACTCAACTGATCCCTCTCGCTCACCTAGGACCCCTCCAATGCCAAAACCAGCTTCTGCAACGCCGTTACAAACATAGCCAAATGGATGAGAGACAACTGCCTCAAACTCAACTCTGACAAAACTGAAGTACTGATCTTCGGGAAGAACACCTCCGCATGGGACCAAAGCTGGTGGCATGCAGAACAACTGCCTCCAACTCAACTCTGACAAAACTGAAGTACTGTTCTTCGGGAAGAACACCTCCGCATGGGACCAAAGCTGGTGGCTGCAGAACTTGGACCCACACATACCGACATTGCTTGCAACCTCGGCATCATCCTCGACAGCCAACTGACCATGAAGCGACAAATCAATACAGTCACCTCCTCCTGCTTCCATACACTTCGCATGCTCTGCAGAATATTTAGATGGATCCCATCCAACACCAGAAAGACCGTCACCCAGGCTCTCGCCTTCAGCCGCCTCAACTATGGCAAAGCCCTCTACATCGGCTTCTCCACCCAGCTCCTCAGAAGACTCCAGACCATACAGAACACGGCAGTCAGACTCTTCCTGGACCTCCCCAAATGAACCCACATTGCCCCAAACCTGAGAGACCTCCACGGCCTCCCCATCCAGAAGATATGCCAGTTCAAGATCCTCATGCACGCCTACAAAGCCCTTCACAACCTAAGACCTGCCTACCTCAACCATTGACTAAACTTCCACCATCCCGCTAGACACCTGCGCTCCTCTCCACTCACCCTTGCGCCCCCCGCATCCATCACAGCAGCAGCGGTGGCCGCTCCTTCTCCTACATCGCTGCCAAGACCTGGAACGACATCCCCCTCCAGCTCCATACAGCCCCCTCACTGTCTGACTTCAGAAAGAGACTCAAGACCTGGCTCTTCGACAGAGACACAGTGCCCAGATACCCCTAGGAGTGACAGTGTTGCGCTTTACAAAGGCAGATTGATTGATTGATTCAAACAGGGTGTCCCACACCCTAAATATCCCCTCCTGTCTCCTCCTCCTTCTCTGCCTCACCGCCAAAATACTCATCCTCCTTGCCAAAACATACAGGGCTGCCATTGTGAAAGAGCCTGATGCATTTTGGGTGCCTTTTTATAGTTTGCACCACCATTGACCCATTGTCAGTGAAATTGCTCCCCCTCCCTCACAGCTCCACCACTAAGTGAGGCCTGCCCCTGCACTTCACTCTCGTGTGTTGGTGTTCGAGGCCCTCCTCCACCCGCAGGTCTTCCCTGCGCCTCATCCCTGGTGGTCCAGTGGACCTCTGTCTCCTTCCTCTCGCTCTGCTCTTCACTCGTTTTCACTCGTTTTTCTGCCCCTTCTATTTTTCACCTTTCTGCACTTTTCTGCACCTCTGCTCCTCTGTGCCTTATTTCTGCTCTGCTCTTCACTCGTTTTCTGCCCATTCTATTTTTCACCTTTCTGCACTTTTCTGCACCTCTGCTCCTCTGTGCCTTATTTCTGCTCTGCTCTTCACTCGTTTTCACTCGTTTTTCTGCCCCTTCTATTTTTCACCTTTCTGCACTTTTCTGCACCTCTGCTCTTCTGTGCCTTATTTCTGCCTATTTCTCCCCCTTTTCTTCACTTCTTTAGCCCTTTTTTCCCCGCCGCTGCTGCCCCCGTGGCCCCTCCCCCCCAGCGCGACCGGCCCAATCCAGCTCCCCTCCCCGCCTCCCAGCTGTCCAGCCCTCCCCGACCCCTACTTAATGGTGGCCGCTGCACGGCCACGCCGAAGGCGCGCCTAAGGCAAGCCCGTCTGCGCCCGTCCGCGCCTGGACCGCGCCTAGTGCCAGACCCCCTGGCCCCCGCATGCACCATGACACCCGACGTCGATACGACTCCAAAACCCTCCACACACTGAACGCCGGCCGACCCTCCACCTGCTTCCAGGCCACCCCGAAGCTCACCCATGGACCCTTCACCTGCCGAAACTGCAGCTACACCAGCCAGCACACACCGGCATATCCTGCCCATCCCACCAAAGCAGGCCACAACAGTCACAGATGCATACTGCTCAACACCCGCTCAGTCCACAAGCACGCCGTCGAACTCTGGGACCTGCTCGATTCATCCTCCCCGGACGTCGCCTTCCTGACGGAGACCTGGACGAACGCCTCCTCGGCGCCCGACATAGCCATAGCCATCCCGGACGGCTACAAGATAACCCGCAGGGACAGAAACAACAAACCAGGAGGAGGAATCGCCATCGTCCACAGGAACACCATCAGAATTTCTACCAACTTCGATGACTCCCTCAGCATGGCCGAACACCTACACTTCCAGATCCACGTCGACCACAACACCACCCTCAGAGGAACCCTTGTCTACAGACCCCCGGGACCCCGACCACAGTTCAGCGACTCCATCGCCGACCTCATCAGCACGCACACCCTTGCCTCCACAGACTACATCCTCCTCGGAGACCTGAACTTCCACCTCGAGCACTCCAACGACAGCAACTCCACAACCCTGATCGACAACCTAGCCAACCTCGGACTCAAACAGATCGTCACGACACCCACCCACTCCGCCGGACACACGCTCGACCCCATCTTCTCCGCCAGCAGCCACGTCACCTTCAGCCACACCACCGAACTCCACTGGACCGACCACCACTGCATCCACTTCTCCTTCGAGAAACACACCGTGCACATCCAACCGCAACGAATTCCACACCGCAGCTGTAACAAAGTCACCGAAGACCAGCTCCTCACCACCCTCGCCCGTGACCCTCCACCCGAACCCTCTGACACCAACGCAACGGCCCACAACTTCAGACAATGGATCAACGACTGTGCCAACACCCTCGCCCCGATCAGGAGACCCTCTAACAGGCGCACCAACACGAGAGCCACCTGGTTCAATGCCGACCTCCAGACTTCCAAACAAACCTGCCAAAGAATCGAGAAGCAGTGGCGCCAAGACCAGACACCAGACAACCACGCAGCCCTCAAGAACGCCAGACGCAAGCACCACCAACTCATCCGATCCGCCAAAAGGACCTCCTTCAAGGAACGCATCGACAACAACGCACACAACAGCAAAGAGCTCTTCAGCATCGTGAAAGAACTCGCATCCCCCAGCTCCAGCACGAATGACATCCCGCCGTCGCAAGAACTCTGCGACTCCCTGGCAACCTTCTTCCACCGCAAGATCGCAGACATCCACAACAGCTTCGACGCCCAGACACCGACGACATACGCCGACACCCCCGACTCAACACCCACCAAACACACCGACCTCCTGCTCTCCTGGAACCACATCAACGACGAAGACACCATCAAAATCATGAACACCATCCACTCCGGCTCTCCTTCCGACCCCTGCCCCCACCACATCTTCAACAAAGCAAGCTCCATCATCGCACCTCAACTCCGAAAGATCATCAACAGCTCCTTCAAGACAGCCAACTTTCCGGAGAGCTGGAAACACGCCGAGATCAACGCCCTTCTCAAGAAACCTAAGGCGGACCCAAAGGACCTCAAGAACTTTCGACCCATCTCCCTGCTCCCGTTCCCGGCAAAAGTCATTGAGAAGACCGCCAACAGACAACTAACCCACTTCCTGGAGGAGAACAACATCCTGGACTCCTCCCAATCCGGCTTCCGCAGCAATCACAGCACCGAAACCGCCCTCATCACTGCCACCGACGACATCAGGACCCTGCTGGACAACGGCAAAACCGTGGCCCTCATCCTCCTGGACCTCTCGGCCGCCTTCGACACCGTCTGCCACCACACCCTACGCACACGCCTCCACGACGCAGGAATCCGCGACAAAACCCTGAACTGGATCACCTCCTTCCTCACCGGCAGAACCCAGAGAGTCCGTCTCCCCCCATTCAGATTCAAAGCCACCACGATCACCTGCGGCGTACCCCAAGGATCATCCCTCAGCCCAACCCTTTTCAACATCTACATGGCACCGCTCGCCAACATCGTCCGAGCGCACCACCTCAACATCATCTCGTATGCCGACGACACCCAGCTGATCCTCTCCCTCACCAAGGACCCGGCCACCGCCAAATCCAACCTCCATGAGGGAATGGAGGCCTTCGCAGAGTGGATGAAGACCAGCCGTCTGAAACTGAACTCTGACAAGACCGAGGTCCTCATCCTCGGCTCCATCCCCTCCGCATGGGACGACTGCTGGTGGCCGGCCACGTTGGGAGCTCCTCCGACACCCACCAACCACGCATGCAACCTGGGTTTCATCCTGGACTCAACGCTCTCCATGACCCAGCAAGTCAACGCTGTCTCCTCCTCCTGCTTCAACACCCTCCGCATGCTCCGCAAGATCTACAGATGGAGCCCCACTGAAACCAGAAGGATGGTCACCCAAGCCCTCGTCAGCAGCAGGCTGGACTACGGCAACGCCCTCTACGCGGGAACCACGACCAAACTCCAGAAAGGACTCCAATGCATATAAAACGCCTCTGCACGCCTCATCCTCGGAACCCCTCGCCACAGCCACATCACCGCCCACCTGAGAGACCTGCACTGGCTCCCGATCAACAAGAGGATGACCTTCAAGCTCCTCACCCACGCCCACAAAGCACTCCACAACGCCGGACCAGCATACCTCAACGAACGACTCACCTTCTACACCCCGAACCGCAAGCTCCGCTCCGCTGACCTCGCCCTCGCCACCATCCCACGCATCCGCCGAACGACCACCGGCAGCAGATCATTCTCCCACCTCGCTGCCAAGACTTGGAACACCCTCCCCATCCACCTGCGACAGACCCAGGACCTGCTGACCTTCAGGAGACTTCTTAAGACCTGGCTGTTCGATCAGTAGCTGCTTCATCCCTCCCCCCTAGCGCCTTGAGACCCTCACGGGTGAGTAGCGCACTCTATAAATGTATTGATTGATTGATTGATTGGTTATCACCTGATCCGTCTCAATGATAATTGCATTTCCTAAATGGCCATTTTGTGACTAGTTGCAATTAGGAAATCGGTTATATATTGATGCGGTTTGTGATTCGCATTTAGGAAATCGCTATTTGCGATTTCCAAATTTGCTATTTCCAAAATGCGATTTCAACACAGTAGAAATTGCATTTAGCAATGCTGCATATGCCTTTCATACATACCAAAATGCTATTTTGCATTTCCTAATGGCCCGAAAAAGCTTATCGCACCATTAGGAAATGAAAAATGTGTTCATACATATGGGCCTTAGTTTTGAACGCCTTTTATATTGATCTCAACATCATCAGGACTGCACCAACATACACAAATCATGAGGTGTTCATACAGGAGTCCTGACACGCCCATCTCAAGTCAGAAGCACACAACTACTTTAGGGAAAGCATATGAAGAAATCACCCCCAGCTGTGCAAACATCTCACGGGCCCTCCCGTCGTTCCTTCCTTTCTCATCAATTATGGACGCCAAGATCATTGTGGTGTAGAATGGCTGCAGTTTATTAACATCATAAGCGGGTACATAAGTTATCACAATGGCATTGATCATTAGCATGCTCAGCTCTTGCTTATCTTGCATTTCAATGTAACGCACTCTGTTCATAACTGGTTATACAGTGTACATGTCATCTTTATTGCATATTAATATCCATAATTTGCAGAACCCTGCAATGCATCATCTTTAAAGTCAGAATGTCTCTTTAATTCAGAGGTCTTCAAACCTTTTTGCTCTGAGTCCCCCCCCCCAAGCCCAAGAGTGGGCGGGAAAGGGGTGAGCTCCAGGACAGTGCTTAGGAGATAATTTCAGGGGTATTTTCTGTCGTTTTTAATCCACGCTATATGTGAGATTTATAAAAGTTCAAATATATCAAACTAAAACAGAAATTGACCATAACTGGGGTGTTGTGAGCCTGGGTCCCAATGGAACAGCACCTACTGCACAAGAAAGCCCTACAAAAAAGAAGCCCCAAAAACTCCTCACCTTCCTAAAGGCATTTCTCTGAGGAAGCTGTCTCTATGATTTGTAATCTAAAGAAATATCTCCAGACCCCCATATAGCAGCACTTCCTCTGGGCTCTTTGAGGCTATCCAAAGATCTCACTACTTTCCTCTTTCTCCTGACCATTACTCTGAGACCCAAGGGGTCTGGACGATCAGAGGTCTCAGTCTGAACATGACTCTGCTGGCCTCCTCCCTGTCACCCACTGGACTCACCTTGAAGGGCATGTGCATGTAAACAGAGGTCGAAGTGGACGGGATCTATGGGGACCCACATGCCCCATGCTTTTTTCATTTTACAAAAGCAGTTCCCATACTTTTCATTAAAAAACAACCATCCCTGAACAGTTATTGTGGCCCTTGAAGTGCCTCTGCGTAAAAGTGAAGGGAGGGCGGGGTTGAGGTGGGGAGAGGTTATCCTGTCCTATGAAGCTCAGCGAGGGACACAGAGCTAAGGACAAATCAGGCATTCTCACCAGGGTGTCTGCTACCTGGAAGAATGTAAATGTGTGCAATAGGTTAATCACCAAATGTAAAGGGTGCTTGGAACCCAGTTTAGGCTTGAATTGATGGAATCACCTGAGGCTACATGGGGACAATGAGTTCTTCTTTTTGATACTTAATGTCAGGGTGTTATAAGATGAGTTCTAGAAAGTGTACTTTTAATAGACAAAAGTGTGCACTAGGTATTATTTACCTATTACTAAACTATATGTTTAAAGCACTTACTTTATCTTAAAACATCATGTCATTTTGCAGAAGTCTAACTTATACTGTGTATAATAAAAAATTTTAAATAATGACTTGCATATTCACTGTGCTTTCTGCTCCAGGCTGGGACCTTGTAGCACTATAAATACACAAGTCACTATTACTCACATCTGCAGTTGTCACATTACCCAAATGAAATTTCATAACATAGACAATGTATTTCTATCTGATTAGCTTAATCGGTATTTATTTTTAATTTAAGGTTTCTCCATTATTTTACATGCAATTACCTGAAAGTGAAAAACAAAACACTTGAAGAATATTTTGTTCTTTTTTGCCACCACTTGGCTAAAAGGAACAAAATATTTTGTAAGTGTCTTGTTTTTCCTCTTTCAGTTACCTGCATATAAATTAATACAGAAACTGTTAGATTTGGGGGTCTCTAGTTGGCAGAGGTAGGTACCTTTGACCAAATAGGGACCCTTGCGTCTAGTCAGGGTAAGGGGGTACACTCCTAAAATAACCCCTGCTCACCCCCTTGGTAGCTTGGCACGAGCAGGCAGGCTTATCTCAGAGGCAGTGTGTAAAGCATTTGTGAACACATACAGTAATACAGTGATAACATTACAGATGGACACCACACAGGTTGTATTTCTAAAAATAAGTATTTTTATATAGACTTAACACAAGACCAAACGACAAAAATCCACAATACTGTACTCAAAAATAGACTTTAAAATGTTATAAAATAGCTCAGTTCTCTCAAGTTGTAGATGCAACACTTTACTCTCAATGTACCTTGAATGCGTAACGCAAAGAAAACAAAAGGGGTCGCAGGGAAGGTGATGCGTCGGTTCCTTACACTCAGGGGAGTGGATGCGTCGGTTCCTTACTGCTGCGCAGGGGAGTTGATGCTCGCTTCCTTACTGTGTGGGGAGGTGATGCGTCGGTTTCTTACTGCTCTCCGGTGCAATGCGACAAGATGGCACCTCGATGCGATACTCTTCTCCGTTTCGATGCGACAAAATGGCGTCTTGTTGCGATGCGACAACGTTGATGTGATGCGTGCACGCCCGACGGCCGTGCGGCGACTCGATGATCTATGGAGCCGCGACAGGCCCTGCGACGTGCTTCTCCGGTGATGCGATGGCGACCTCTGCGGTGGCGGCACGCTTCTACGGTGATGCGCCGCGCTTCGGCGATGCGATGATAACGGCGGCAGCGGCGGCTCGCTTCTTCGGCGATGCGACGACAGCTGCTGCGGCGGCGACACGCTTCTCGTCGTTGCGTCGCGCTTCCAGCTTCCAGCTCCCAGCGACACGCAGTCTCTCAGAAGGCCCAGCACAACAGCAGGCACTTCAATTCCCAGCAAGGGAATTCAGGGGGGAGCTGGTTGGTGAAGTCTTGTATCCCTGAGACTTCAGGCAGGAGGCAAGCTCTAGTTCAAGCCTTTGGAGATTCTTCTTCAAGTTGATAGAAAGCACACTCAGTCCTTTTCTCCTTTCTTTGGCAATGAAGCAACCACTGCAGGCCAACCCCCAAACACACAGCACAGGGGTAGTCTCCTCCTTCAGCTTCCTGGTTCTTCTCCTCAGCAAATGTTCGTCTTGATTCCCAGAAGTGATCTAAAGTTCTGGGGTCTGGGTCCCCCTTTTTATACACAGTTTCTCTTTGTTCTCTGAAGGCAGAGAGGCCTTTGCCTAGTCCAAACCAGTTCTGGTCAGTCCTGGAGCACTTAGTTGACAAGACTCCTTCTTTCCTTTCACAGTGTAGGCCAGGGACATCAGACACACCACAGGAGGTGGAGCCAGCATTGTGGAGGGAAGGCACAGCCCTATTCAGGTCCCAGGTGCAACTCCTCCCTCCTATCTGCATGCAGATCTCTCTATTCAGCCCTGTGCTGACTCACCCTGTCTCCTGGAAGCCCCCAGCCCCTGTCACTCAAACTCCAGACAAGGAATACACAACCTAGCAGAGGCAGGCTTGGATAGTTAGGCAAGAAAATACCTACTTTCTAAAAGTGGTATTTTCAAACAAAGAATGTTAAAACCAACTTCACTAAAAGATGTATTTTATCATTCTGAGTTCAGGCATACTAAACTCGAATTTCTACCTAGTTCCCTGAGTCAGTTAGGATTATAAAATGTTATAATCTAACTGCCCATTCTGGCCTATGGGGAACAGGTAGCCTTGCAATAGTGAAAACGAAAATGGCTGTAATTCACTATTAGGACATGCCACACACATCAGGGCATGTCCTACCTTCTACCTACAATGCACCCTGCCCTTGGGCCTACCTTAGGGGTGACTAATATGTATAAAAGGGAAGGTTTAGGGACTGGCAAGTGGGTGTACTTGCCCAGTCAACAAGGCAGTACCAGACTGCACACAGGCTCTGCAATGGCAGACCTGAGACACACTTTACAAGCTGCTCCGGTGGGTGGCACAACCAGTGCTGCAAGCCCACCAGCAGCATTTGATTTACAAGCCCTGGGCACATGCAGTGCACTGTACTAGGGTCTGACAAGCAAACCAAACCAGCCAATCATGGAGTCACTAATCCATACATCAATTTACCATAGGGAGCACTTGCACTGTGGCACTGAACAGCAGTGGCACAGTGCCCAAAAGCATCTAAAACCAGCAAAAACATAAGAGGCAACAGCAAAAAATGGAAGGGAGACCCACGCCAATGGTGCCAGGTCTAACAGAAACCTTAAACAAAAAATAATTGAAAGTTGGGCTAATCAGATGGAAATACATTCTTTAGCATCATGAGAATGTATGTTTTTTTAACCCTTTTAAAGACTGCATGTAAATGAAGACAACCTGGAAACGTGCCTAGTTGCGCTTCCAGGCCCTCTTAATTTACAAGTACTTGTTGAGCCATTTGCGCCCCCCTGGAAATGCAGCCACGCCCCCTCAGGGGGGCGCGCCCCACAGTTTGAAGATCTCTGCTTTAATGGTTATCATAATTCACTTTTTACCAACTGCTGTGACAGCTCTCCTTCTGCCGATTACTTGGTACAGCGTGTCGTGGCTTCGAGGCTTCCATTGCTACCAAATATCTGCCGTTCTTGGTCCTGTCGCCATGCCTGGGCTGCAAGTGCCATGTCCACCCTGCACTGACCATTTCTTACCCCTTTGTTTGCCCTCAAGTGCCCCTGATGTGAGGTATCCCAAGGACCTTGTTCAGGCAATTGTCCTTCCACGTCCTTGTGTAAAGATATTTATTGTTAAAACCTTGTGACACCCTATACCCTTGTCTCACTGTGGCTGTGACACCTGCGTTATACGTATTGGGTGGGTGGGAACAGTTTTTGGGGCGACAATGTTGGGGACCGCTTGTCCCAGTCCCCTTTTGGTCTTGCTCTTGGCTACGCCCCTCCTCTTATTGGGGCATTTAAAAAACAACTTGTTTGGTCACTTGCTGACCCCCCAGTTTTGGCGTGTTTTTGCCGCCCTGATGCTGCCGTGCCCTTTGTTTGCTGCCCATGGGGACAAGGGTGGTTAGCCACCATCCCTCCATGGTTGGCTGCGCCAGAACATGTTGTTAAAAAAGGATGTGTGCTTCAGACGTTATAATTGGAGCAGTATGTACAAAGTCATATAGGGTCTTAAAACTGTGACTGTGGTGTACGCTTTGCAATAAAAGTTATATAAAAATGTTACTTTTACTCAAACTACCTGCACAGCTTGATGGCACAAGTAAACTCTTGTTTTATATTGCAGTGTTGCAAACCAAGGTTAATCCTATGCACTTGCTCTTTCAGATTGGTGCTACCGAGCTGATAAGAATCTTATTTCTACACATTTGTAGGTTTTTTTTGTGACCTAGAAGAGGTCCTTGTGGTTATGCTAATAAGATGATTATCAGCTTATATCAGCAACGTTCTCATTTAATCTACCTATTATGCGTATTTAGGTGAATTCTAAACCACTAGTCTCTTACAGTAAATAAAAAGTGCCGACTATTAAATAAAGCTAGCAGCCCCCCCAGAAAAATTCAGGAATACAGTGTCACTAGCAACGGTGTTAAATACAGGTGCGATGAATACAGGAACTTGAATTATAATGAACACTTGCAAATAAACAGATCTAGGTTTTATCGTGAAATATTTATGAGCGCTGAACATGTTTATCGTTATCACAGCAAAATGTAATGCCACATGTATGAAGAGGAGTGACACATTTGCTAAGCGTAGGATATTTTGTTGATATGTTTCCTAGCATGGACCGAATGGCTGTATTGTGTGTTTTTTGTAGGAATGACCATTTTGTGACTAGTTGCAATTAGGAAATCGGTTATTTATTGATGCAGTTTGTGATTCGCATTTAGGAAATCGCTATTTGCGATTTCCAAATTTGCTATTTCCAAAATGCGATTTCTACATGGTAGAAATCACATTTAGCAGCACTGCATATGCCTTTCATACATACCAAAATGCTATTTTGCATTTCCTAATGGCCCGAAAAAGCGAATCGCACCATTAGGAAATGAAAAATGTGTTCATACATATGGGCCTTAGTTTTGAAGGCCTTTTATATTGATCTCAACATCATCAGGACTGCACCAACGTACACAAATCATGAGGTGTTCATACGGGAGTCCTAACACGCCCATCTCAAGTCAGTAGCACACAACTACTTTAGGGAAAGCATATGAAGAAATCACCCCCAGCTGTGCAAACATCTCACGGGCCCTCCCGTCGTTCCTTCCTTTCTCATCAATTATGGACGCCAAGATCATTGTGGTGTAGAATGGCTGCAGTTTATTAACATCATAAGCTGGTACATAAGTTATCACAATGGCATCGATCATTAGCATGCTCAGCTCTTGTTTATATTGCATTTCAATGTAACACACTCTGTTCATAACTGGTTATACAGTGTACATGTCATCTTTATTGAATATTAATAACCATAACTTTCAGAACCCTGCAATGCAGAGGTCTTCAAACCTTTTTGCTCTGAGCCCCCCCCCCCAACCCAAGAGTGGGAGGGGAAGGGGTGAGCTCCAGGACAGTGCTTAGAAGATCATTTCAGGGGTATTTTTCTGTAGTTCTTAATCCACGCTATATGTGAGATTTATAAAAGTACAAATATATGAAACCAAAACAGAAATTGACCATAACTGGGGTGTTGTGAGCCTGGGTCCCAATGGAACTGCACCTACTGCACTAGAAAGCCCTACAAAAAAGAAGCCCCAAAAACTCCTCACCTTCCTAAAGGCATCTCTCTGAGGAAGCTGTCTCTATTATTTGTAATCTAAAAAAATATCCCCAGACCCCCATATAGCAGCACTTCCTCTGGGCTATCTCTTTGAGGCTATCCAAAGATCTCACTACTTTCCTCTTTCTCCTGATCATTACTCTGAGACCCAAGGGGTCTGGACGATCAGAGGTCTCAGTCTGAACATGACTCTGCTGGCCTCCTCCCTGTCACCCACTGGACTCACCTTGAAGGGCATGTGCATGTAAACAGAGGTCGAAGTGGGCGGGATCTATGGGGACCCACATGCCCCATGCTTTTTTCATTTTACAAAAGCAGTTCTCATACTTTTCATTAAAGAACAACCATCCCTGAACAGTTATAGTGGCCCTTGAAGTGCCTCTGCACAAAAGTGAAGGGAGGGCGGGGTTGAGGCGGGGAGGGGTTATCCTGTGCTATGAAGCTCAGGGAGGGACACAGAGGTAAGGACAAATCAGGCATTCTCATCAGGGTGTCTGCTACCTCAAAGAATGTAAATGTGTGCAATAGGTTAATTTCCAAATGTAAAGGCTGCTTGGAACCCAGTTTAGGCTTTAATTGATGGAATCACCTGAGGCTACATGGGACAATGAGTTATTCTTTTTGATATTTAATGTCAGGGTGTTATAAGATGAGTTCTAGAAAGTGTTCTTTTAATAGACAAATGTGTGCACTAGGTATTATTTACCTATTACTAAAATATATGTTTAAAGCACTTACTTTATCTTAAAACATCAAATCATTTTGTAGAAGTCTAACTTATACAATGTGTAATACACTTTTTAAATAATGACTTGCATATTCACAGTGCTTTCTGCTCCAGGCTAGGACCTTGTAGCACTATAAATACACAAGTCACTATTACTCACATCTGCAGTTGTCACATTACCCAAATGAAATTTCATAACATAAACAATGTATTTCTATCTGAGTAGCTTAATCTGCATTTTTTTTTTCATTTAAGGTTTCTCCATTATTTTACATGCAATTACCTGAAAGTGAAAAATAAAGCACTTGAAGAATATTTTGTTCTTTTTTGCCACCACTTGACTAAAAGGAACAAAATACTTTGTAAGTGTCTTGTTTTTCTTCTTTCAGTTACCTGCATATAAAATAATACAGAAACCTTAAACGAAAAATAATTGAAAGTTGGGCTAATCAGATGGAAATACATTCTTTAGCATCATGAGAATGTATGTTTTTTTAACCATTTCAAAGACTGCATGTAAATGAAGACAGCCTGGAAACGTGCCTAGTTGCGCTTCCAGGCCCTCTTCATTTACAAGTACTTGTTGAGCCATTTGCGTCCCCCTGCGAATACAGCCACGGCCCCCCAGGGGGGCGCGCCCCACAGTTTGAAGATCTCTGCTTTAATGGTTGTCATAATTCACTTTTTATCAACTGCTGTGACAGCTCTCCTGCCGATTACTTGGTACAGCATGTCGTGGCTTCGAGGCTTCCCTTGTTACCAAATATCTGCCGTTCTTGGCCCTGTGGCCATGCCTGGGCTGCAAGTGCCATGTCCACCCTGCACTGACCATTTTTTACCCCTTTGTTTGCCCTCAAGTGCCCCTGATGTGAGGTATCCCAAGGACCTTGTTCAGGCAATTGTCCTTCCACGTCCTTGTGTAAAGATATTTATTGTTAAAACCTTGTGACTCCCTATACCGTTGTCTCACTGTGGCTGTGACTCCTGCGTTATCCGTATTGGGTGGGTGGGAACAGTTTTTGGGGCGGCAATGTTGGGGACCGCTTGTCCCAGTCCCCTTTTGGCTTTGCTCTTGGCCACGCCCCCTCCTCTGATTGGGGCATTTAAAAAACAACTTGTTTGGTCACTTGCTGACCCCCCAGTTTTGGCGTGTTTTTGCCGCCCTGATGCTGCTGTGCCCTTTGTTTGCCGCCCATGGGGGCAAGGAGGGTTAGCCACCATCCCTCCATGGTCGGCTGCGCCAGAACATGTTGTTAAAAATGAATGTGCGCTTCAGAAAGTATAATGGAAGCAGTATGTACAAAGTCATATAGGGTCTTAAAACTGTGACTGTGTTATATACTTTGCAATAAAAAGTTATATAAAAATGTTACTTTTACTCAAACTACCTGCACAGCTTGATGGCACAAGTAAACTCTTGTTTTATATTGCAGTGTTGCAAACCAAGGTTAATCCTATGCACTTGCTCTTTCAGATTGGTGCTACTGAGCTGATAAGAATCTTATTTCTACACATATGTAGGTTTTTTGTGACCTAGAAGAGGTCCTTGTGGTTATGCTAATAAGATGATTATCCGCTTATATCAGCAACATTCTCATTTAATCTACCTATTATGCGTATGTAGGTGAATTCTAAACCACTAGTCCCTTACAGTAAATAAAAAGTGCCGACTATTAAATAAAACTAGCAGCACCCCCGGAAATATTCAGGAAGACAGTGTCACTAGCAAGGGTGTTAAATACAGGTGCGATGAATACAGGAACTTGAATTATAATGAACACTTCCAAAATAATTCTAGGTTTTATCGTGAAAAGTTTATAAGCGCTGAACATGTTTATCGTTATCACAGCAAAATGTAATGCCGCATGTGTGAAGAGGAGTGACATATTTGCTAAGAGTGGGATATTTTGTTGATATGTTTCCTAGCATGGACCGTATGGCTGTATTGTGTGTTTTTTGTAGGAATGTGTTTTTCTGTAAAGATAAATCATGCAATTGGTGTAAGTGTGATGGTTGGTGAAAGGCAGTAGTGCACTTTCTAGGGGCTTGTGAGTTTAATGTTATTTACTGTTCAATTTCTAAGTAATTAGTATAAGCCTCTGCAACGTCTTTGTTCTCTTCCATGCTTTGCTGCAAAGCTCAAAGTTTTACTCAGTGATTCCCCTTGAAATCCCACTGCTTGAAAATAACAAGTTAGAATCCCGGTAATGTAAATCAGTGAGTTCATATATCAGTTAAGGAGATCTGTTTATACACTGAAGATCGCGGACTCCAATCTTTCTGAGATGTTTCAATCTCAATCTCTGTGTACTCTGAAGGCCACAAATTGTAGTCCCAGTAAAATATCTCAGTGATAGAAAGTACATGCAATAGCACAGATCTTCCTAGACTTTTCAGAACCACAACCCAAAAAACTTTAATGTCCCACCTAGCTTTAACAGACATGAGGCGGGCAAATTTTTGAGTTACGCTCTAATAGCAATTTGTTTGTAAATGTCATGACCTTGACAGTGCCCGTTGATATATCTTTATGAAACTTTGGCCAGTAACATTAATCTGCTAAAATATGGTACCTGGTGTCATTAACTCCCGATGGATCGATTCAGATGCCAACGCAATGCGCGTCTCACGCTGTTAGCCGTCTCAGTGAGACGCGCATTGCATTAGAGCGATGCAGCCCTTCCATTGGCTGAGAGTCAACCAATCAGAACTGGGGACACTGAATATAAGCCAATGGGACACCAGGTACCATATTTTAGCAGTTCAAACACTGAAGAAGGCATCACGCCGAAATGCATCTGGAGAACTGCTTTTAATAAATATCTGCTTTGAAACCCCGTGAGTGCTTCGTATCCTTTCGGATGGAGCTTTTATATTGTATGCGAGTCCTCACCCTCGTACAACGGTAGCACCCGCCCTTGAAAGAGTTCAGCGGTTATGGTGAGACCATGGAGCAGCATTAATTTGTACCGCTTGAACCGCCGCTGTCCTGACTACCCTGCCGACCAAGAAGGCCGTGGGCTATCCAAGCCTAAGGACGCCGATCCATCTGATTGACACCTGCAGCTATGTCTTGGATGACATCCAGCGGCCTGCGAGGGGTGTACCTGGTGCATCAATAACTTACTGCCCCTAGACAGGGGCCAACAGGGACTGCCCAAATGAGACGGCTAACAGCGTGAGACGCGCATTGCGTTGGCATCTGAATCGATCCATCGGGAGTTAATGAACTTAATTCGCCATACAGGCTTGATGTGGGACATAATTGATCGCAGTACCAGCGCTGGTGCGAGGACACGCTGTAACCAGGGATTATCCATTAGAGCGATGCAGCCCTTCCATTGGCTGAGAGTCAACCAATCAGAACTGGGGACACTGAATATAAGCCAATGGGACACCAGGTACCATATTTTAGCAGTTCAAACACTGAAGAAGGCATCACGCCGAAGTGCATCTGGAGAACTGCTTTTAATAAATATCTGCTTTGAAACCCCGTGAGTGCTTCGTATCCTTTCGGATGGAGCTTTTTATATATATATATATATGTATATATATATATATATATGAGAGAAATTAGAGTGAGATAGAGATAGACAGCCAGATAGATTAGATCAGATAGATAGATAGATAGATAGATAGATAACTGAAAAAAAAATATTACAGTGATGTTATAGTTAGGTATGGTAATATTATCTTAGTTTACATTAAAAAAAACTTCAAATAATCTTCAAAGGAGAAGGTTGTGCTCTTTGGCTTAGGAATTATCTTTTGTTCTGAAGCTACCTTTGAACTTTTGGAGAACTGCAATGGCTGAAGAAGATGATATTGTGCTGTTGCAAGAAGAGGAAGCAGATTCGAAGAGGAGGAAGAAATTAAAGGAATCCCTTGCATGGGATATTTTTTTCCATTGCCACCTGGAGGGAAAGAGGGGAATTCAAAACTTTTTAACAGCAAACTATTCAATAAAGGTATTTTCCATGGGGATGTGAAACGAAACTAGTTTGCTACCACATGAATGAGAAAACAACTGCAGACAATTGATCATTCCACCAGGTTGGCACGTACAGAAAGAAGGTATCCGAAGGACTTAAAAGAAGCCGAAGGTGGAACATTGGCAGTGGCCACTCCTTCAGTTACTGCAAGACCTTCAATGTCTTCTTCTTCATCAGCACCTCCACCACCACCTGCTACATCTGTCCCTCCAATATCATCTTCTAATTCTTCTGCTGCATCAGAACCTCCACCAACACTCATTGCATCTGTCTCTCCACCAGTACCTGCTCCTGGTACTATGGTGCCAATAGCCAATACGTCTTTTAAGGCAGAATTGAGACATGATGGAGCAATATGGCAGTACAGCGACATACTGTCTACTCTGCCATACTGTCATTGTTGCGGGAGAGAGAAATATGAGCATCCATCATGAGCTTGTCATGGCTCCCCAATGCCCTCCCCAACAGCCTTAGTGTTTTTTCCCCTTTGTTGTACTCCTGATTCCTTTTGAAACTATTGTAATGGTTGGTCATGTTGACCTAGTAAAAAATAAAAATGTTCCAGAATTTGTTTAAAAAAAAGTAATTTTCAGAACTAACCAAATATCTCAAAAGATAAAGAGCTTCTACCAATATTAACCATATTTTTTCAGGTATCAGAAATACTAAATTGCAAATAATATAGCGATAAATGGTAAGTGTAAAGTAAGTTAAACATTTGCCTTATGGCCGCTTCATAGTAGATGGTAAGCTAATAATAGATTACAACAATGATATCTAATTGTATTTAATAAACACACCACATATGCAATCGATCATTGTTTTCCTTTTTATGTATTTTCAGACAAAACTGACATTTCTGTTACACAACTATGTCTTAATTTTAGCTTATTCACAGTTCCAGATGATCATATGGTAGTAGTCATCATGAACGTTTAATTTTTTAAGGACTCTACCACATTCTTGGCATGTATCAGTATTTCATTTTAAGTATTCTAGTTTGTTATCATGCTCCACAGGTAGAAAGAGTAGGCAGTGTGAGGTAATTCCTTTGATGTTATGTGCTGCTAAGCCAGTAGGATCCGTAACTACAAAAGATAAATGAGAGCTAGAAACTTTATGCACATAAGCAGTAATTACTTTAATAACAAAGCGTTTCCCTGTGCCTGCTTGTCCTCTTACATATTGTAATGTAGGTTCATAAGTAGTACATTCCATCTCATGTTGAAGTCCATCATCTACAGATTCTTTTATGTATTTTTTAATTTCTAGTTGTTCCCTATTCAATTGACATATTAAGTTATCTAAATTATGTACATCCTTTTTGACTTGGTCCATTGCATTTAGAACCTTTTCCATGGCAACCACAGCTTCAGTATTCATAATTGGTTGTCCAATTTGGTCAGCAGTTCTGGAAGTAGAGGTATTATCAGTAGATGGAGTATTGCGTTGAATTTCTGCATTAATATTGCTTTCTTCTATTTCTCAATGGATCATTTATTAATTGGTCTGAAATATTCAGGCAATGCAATGTTATTTTTACAAATATTAAATGCATCTTTATAGCATTGAAAGGGACCTATAAGTTCTTCTTTGCGCATGGTTTGAATCGGTGGTTCTTAACCTGTGGTCCGGTGACTCCTGGGGGTCCATGGTAGCCAAGAAAATTGAATAATAAAGAGTATATTAACCCCTTGACCGCGATCGGAATTCCGCTCGTGTGCTGGACATTCCGATCGCGGGTGTGGTCGTGACGAGCTCAGCTCGTCATGCGCACAGCGCTACCGCGCAGCATGACGAGCTCAGCTCGTCACGCGCATCAAAGGGGTTAATAAAGAAGCAAAATGTAAAATTTAAAAATGTAGAAGGTTCTGCAAATATAACGAATTTTGAAATTGGAGGCTAAATATTAAGTTAGTATCCTCGGATAGATTTGTGGGAGCAGTGCAAATGCATCAAATAGAATTAGTATGGACAATGAGAGGCCACAATTGAATTTAGAAAAGCTCCAACCTTCCCATTAAACATAAAATTTTGATTTGTTTATATTTGTTTATAAATTAAATAAACTATTGCGTCATTTGTGTATTTGTTTAATTAATCTATGCTTCCATATTTTTGGTGCATTGTTTTGCAGTTAAAATCATCTAAAATGCTTAGCCAGGGTTCCCTCCTTCCAATAATGACTCAGTGGGGGGGGGGTCTATGGATTACAATGATGGTTTAGAGGGGGTCCCCGGGTTCCAGTAATGATTCAATGGGGGTCCACAGAAGTCAAAAGGCAAAGAACCAAGTGTTTATATAGCTGAAGAAGTGCTAAATAGTAAAATTACAGTGTCACAACTTATTTTACAATGATTAATAAGAGTAGGTTTACTATGATGTTGCAACAACCATTGGTACCTTCTACACACAATTTACCAGTGTCTCCTGTCAAATTGTTTCTATATGTGTTGACTGAGCAACTTCATAGAGGCATAGTTTTTCTAACGATTGACTTCCCTTTGGGTAGTATGTGTCCAACATATTTTTTTTCAAAATGTCTTTGTTTGTGGGATCAAAATGTGCAAGGTATTCAATTTCGTAAGCTTTTCAGAACTCATCGGCATGATGATGAAGGTACTTCTTAATTTTATTTTTTATCTGGTTTTATATTTGTTTTCATTGTCATGTGACAACAAATGTGTGTGTCAAATGCCTTTCTAATACTTGATGACCCTCATTGTTGCAGACTGGTTTATTTTCTTACCTCATTTTGGATTTTGGTTGTATTGTGCTACATTAGTAGCCCACATTATATTTAAGCCAATAATTATCCTCCTTTCAAAACTAAGTTGTTGGTATGATGTAGTTTCCTACTAGTCAATCATCTAACTCTTTGTATATTTGTTTGTCTGCCTCTCTGTTCCTTATCCTTGTATGTGAGTGTATGTGCAAGATGGTTAGGGTTTGGTTTGTTGGGCAAAGTTTACATTTTTGGGCCAGACAGCATGCTAAGAAAGTAGGTGTTGAAAATTAATTAGGTTAGGAAGGAGTTGAACTGACATGGATTGGTAAAATAGGTTTGAAATGAAGTCAGTTACTCCCCTACTTTACTCTGTTAGTAAATGTGACCATCCATACTTTATGGTGATCCACTGTTTTGGCAATGATATAGGACACTTAACTGAGTTTAGATTAGACATTGCGATGAAGGAGACATTTTCCATCTTAATGTCTATGTTTCTGAACACATATTTTGTGTTCTCAAATATTTGTCAGAGACAAAAGTGGAAGTGATCTACTGTAAAGGCTGCCAAATTTGAAAAGACGCAAAGACATGCGAATAAGGCAGTGTCAGCATTCATTCACAATCATAAAATTTCTTCCATTTTTCATCTAAATATAAAATGGGGAAATGCAGTACTGTATCTTCCTAATGGTGTACATTTTTCTACTCATGGAAACCGTATTTTCATTTCAAGCCTAAAAATGCAGCTTGACAAACATATATAAATGTGTTTATATTTTTTGGGGGGAAAGTAAAGGCTCTTTTAAGAGCCACCCTATATTATGTCTAATTTTATTTTGTTACATATCATTTTTTTTTTCATTTCAATAAGTACCGCAGTACTTTCTAGATAATTTCAAAGAAGTACAGCAACACATCATAAACTTTTTAGAAAATATATAAATCAATTAAAATACTTTTCCCTAACTCTACATACTTTGCTAAATTGCATAATTTCTTCCTATTCATTACAAAAAGAGTAATAAGCTATATTTCACCTTAAAACACAAACAAAGACAAAGTGTGGTCTAAACAATATAGCTGCCTTTTTATTTTGCAAGGGCTTTGATGAGCCAATAATATTGTGTTGTGTCACCGTCATGTACTGTGGTACGCCGCAAACGTACTGCGGTATACTGCGGCCAAATATATCACTACGTTTTTGTCCCTTATTACTTAAAAACAACTAATAAAATTCAGATCAAAAAGTAAAAGGACACTTTCCACGCCATAATCTATATTCCTGCCAACTTTTATGTATATCCATTCAGCCATTTTGCCAACTCTCTTTATAAAGTCTATTGAAAATGCATTGGTGGAAAAAAGTGTTTTGGAACCCCCCCTTTTTTATTTACACTCCCTTAACTAATCACCATGAAACTTTGCATCATCAGCCAATTCTGACAAAATAATAGGTCTGCAAAGTTTTGTGGAGATTCATCAAACGGTGACAAAGATATTAGCAAGCAAAAATCTGAGGTATTCCTGCCTCTCAGAACCCACAACTGATAAAATTCAGATCAAAAAGTAAAAGGACCCTTTCCACGCCATAATCTATATTCCTGCCACCTTTCATGTATATCCATTCAGCCATTTTGCCAACTCTCTTTATAAAGTCTATGTAAAATGCATTGGTTGAAAAAAGTGTTTTGGAACCCTCCCCCCCTTTTTATTTGCACTCCCTTAACTAATCACCATGAAACTTTGCATCATCGGACAATTTAGACAACAGATAAGGTTTGCAAAGTTTTGTGGAGATTCATCAAACGGTGACAAAGATATTAGAAAGTAAAAACCTGAGGGATTCCTGTCTCTCAGAACCCTAACTATAACTACAGAGTGGCTAAAGCCATTCTCTAATAACGTTTTACATACCACAAACACTGCCCAAGAGCAATGGAGTGCTTTACCTGAGCACTACATTACACAACAAAAGGTCAGATTCATTTTATTTTAAGCACAGGAGACTAAGTGGTTTGCCCAGAGCTAACACCGTGACTCGTGCCCGGTTCTCCAGATTCAAAGTCGGCATCTCTGTTCCTTAGGCAACTGTGAGAAATTGGGTTGTTGGTTGACTAGGGGGTGAGCCCTGGCCAATCAACAGCCGCAATGCTTTGCAGGGTGAACCACAAAAAGTCACTAAATTAACCTGTGCTTAATCCTGGGAGGCTTGGCAGTAAAAAGCAGTCATGCTTAATTTAGAGGCAATGTGTAAAGTACTTATGCAGGACACAAACAGTTATAAAGTGAAAACCCAAACCAATTTAGAAAAATAGAGTACAATTTAATTAATTATTTGAATCCAAAATGGCAAAAATCCAATCAATAGATTTTTTGTGAAATCTAGCACATGAAAGATCAAAGCGCCAAATGCGTACATCTAGATGTGCGAGACCGGGTCAAAGTCGAAAGTTAAGGTTGTCCGCAATGGAGTGCAGTTCGGATACAAGAAGTGGATTGAACCCAGTCAGCACTTACCCTCGTACTTAGAAAAGTTATTGAAGAAAAATGTCTGAGAAGGTAGAAGTTCAGCGGGCAAGGCTGAGTTAGTGTCCGAGGAGGGAATGCCCTCATTGGATGGCCATGGAGGGAAGCTGCAGTGAAGATCTTTACCTTCGGACTTAGTCACCACAATGGAAATCAAAAATCTCCAGCGGGATGAGGCAGAGTGCTTTAGCCGAAGACAGTTCCACAAGGTCAGATACCCCTTTGGCGAAGGACCGCAGAAAAGGATTTGCTGCTGTGTAGAAGAACATCGATGTAAAAGCCTCTAAGTCAATCCGGCCGCGATGCACCTCCGGCAGATAGTTGAGCAACTTAGTCCCAGTCTTCTTCAGGTTCTCAGAGCACTTTTTAACCCAATTTTGTGGAAGGCCTCAGTTTTGGAAATTGGCTATCTGGACACCTTTGGCACCATAACCAAGGACCGAGGACTTGTAGGGCACCTCTTGGGGGTTCAGAATTCGCTCAGGCTGGGTCCAAGTGTGGATTCAAGATAGTGGGAGCCTTTTATGTCCCTGTGGCTCTGAACATGAGGCCAGCAAACTACCCCTTGGAGTCACTTTTGGTAGTCCTGGGTGCAAGTGAATATGCAGGGCAAACACAACAAGATGATGGACTGGTCCCAGGATGCTTGTTTCCAGTCCAGGGAGGACCTGGCTTGGCAGTTCGGACTGGACAGTTCCCATGGGAAGCAGGGTCAAGACTGATTTGCATAAGTCTGGGTCCAAACTGGGGTGACGTGGTCAGCAAAATAATGATGGATTAAACCCATATCTGAGACTGGGGGTGAGTGTTTGAAAAGTTTCAACACTCCGTCTATCATTTTGTTTTGGGAGGTTGAATATCTAGAGCACAACAGCAGGGCTGGCCTCTGAGGGTTCAAGGCAGGCTCCAGGCAGCAAAGTAGTCCTTCCAGGTACAGCAGCAATCTGGCAGAGTGCAGAGGAGGTCACAGCAGCAGGCAGTCCACTGAGAGTCCTTCTGCAGGTCCAGTTGTGAACTGAAGAGTGGGTCTGAAGTTCCTATTTTTATACCCTTGTGCCCTTCTTCTGGAAGGTGGGAGAAGCTTCTGGAAATGTTCTTTGAAATGCATAGAATTTGCTGACTTCCCTGCCCTGGCTCCAAGCTAGCTGAAGCGACAATGCAGGATCGTTAGGCCCTTTGTGTGGATTCAGGACACAGCCATTCAGGGGTTAAGTGTGGCTGAGCTCAGCTCTGACCCCCCCTCCCCCCATCCTGCCAGTTGATGGCCCTTGAGGCACACCTAGGGGCATATTTACAAGCCCCTTTCACCACAGGAACGTCCCTTTTAGAGACGTTCCTGTAGCGATATGTGCTTTACCTTATTAAAGGCCCCCTTTCACGCTATACTTAGCATGAAAGGGGTGGGCAATGGGTGTTACGGTGGGCGTTCAACCGCAATACCCATTGATTTTGACGCTGCCCCATATTTACAAGGGCTGCGTAAATATGGGGCAGTGCCAAAATTAAGACTAGGAAAAAACTGGTCTTAAACAGGCACAACAAGGAGACATATTTTATTTCTCCTCATTTTTGCTGTTTCCATGTGTGCTGCGTTGTGTAGCACACACAGAAACAGCAAAAGGCCTTTGGTTGTTTATGTGCAGGAAGGTGTCCCTTCCTGTACATAAACAATCAATAAAAAAAATGACATTTTGCAACTTCTATGTGTGCTGCATTAACCCCTTCGCTGCTTCTGTCGGCCAACGGCCGTCGCAAGCACTACCTCCGTAGTGCTGCGCACGTCCGTTGGCCGACGCGGCCCCGCCCACTCAATGGAACGCCCCGCACCGCTGCGGAATTGCCGCCGCGGTAAACGGGTTAAGCAGCACACATAGAAGTTTCAAAACACCATTTGAAGAATGTTTATGTGCAGGAAGGGACACCTTCCTGCACATAAACAATCTTCCCATCAACGCAGACACCTTTGCACTATGGTGCAAGGGTGCCTGCATTGGGGCTAGGCTGCTAAATTAAGTGCCTGTGCAGGAGGAAACGCAGGGCTGCACCATATTGTTGAGAATATGGTGCAGCCCTGCGTTTCAGAAGTGGTGGAGCATGGCGTTAAGCCAAGGAGGCTAACACCTCGCTCCACCACCACCACGTCTCTAGTAAATATGCTCCTATATCCCTCTATTGTGTGACTGACTGGGAGGAATTTACGAAGTCTAACTGTCAGCAACGCCCAGTCATTTGATCCAAAACAGGCTGCAGGCACGAAGGGCTAATGGCAGGAAGATGCCAACTTTCTAAAAGTCAAGGTATATACAGCTTAGATGCACTCACTTAAACGAATTGTAATCAATATAAACACAGTATACAAGCACTGTAATAAATCAAGTGTGCGCCTAGTAGGGGGCTCTGTTGGCCGCCTGATTCGAAAAGGAAAAAAACAAACCCGGATGAATATCTGGGATGCTAAGTGCACTCCTTTAGGTCACTGTAAGAGTGTACCAAATTTTCAAAAACACAATATTGAACGTATTCCAAAATTAAATCAGTCCTTCAACAATGAGAACAACAGATGAATCTGTGAATCCATTCATCAATCCAACCGGAGAGAAACGTTGAATGTTGCTCAATCTGCTTTTATTTCCAAATATTGAAGTATCCAAAGTGAAGACGGTGAACACATGGCGGTTCTCTCACTGGTTTCTTTTGCTAGAGGTTTCTGTAGCCTTCTCTACAGTGTACTTTGGTGAGTTTGTAGAATTCCTCCACATATCAGCTTCACATGCATATGCCCCCCCCCGTTTGAGCCTATTTTTCATTACTCCATTTTCTTCAGCATGTTACTATGAGTAAATTGTTCAACTGATTTTATGATATTGACGTTTCAGATTCTCCTGACGAATGGCTGTTGTAAAGCCTGAAATGCATTGGGAGTAACCAGTAAAAAGCAAAAACAAACAAGCAACGCTGGGTGGGAAGGAGAGTGGTGAGGCGTGACGACAGAGGAAGCAACAATAAGACAAAAGAAACACCATGATCGACTCCTACGGATTGATCTCCACGCCATCCACCGGCTGCTTGGCAGCTTTGGCTTCTGTTGTCTTGTGTCCATTCTCGGTGGTCTCGGGGGTTTGTGCTTCAAATCAGACATGGTGTTTTGGAAGCAGGCAGCAAAATATAAAATGTTTAAGTGCTGTAGTCCTGTGTGCTGCAAAGCATGCATAATATCAATTATGGATGAGAAGGAGATATGACAAGGTATTCAGTAAGCCCAACCAAGCCCAAAGTGAGAAGACCCATATGCCTGCCACGGGCGAAAAGAAGATTTGGCAAAATAAACGCAAAAGTTAACTATAGACAATAAAACTTTGCTGTTTGCCAGGTGTTTTGTTGTTAAAATAAAAATTACAAATGGCAATACTTTGTACTGAATGTGAGGCACCGGGATGTCCGCTGCATCTGATGACTAGCTGCGGACTGAGTGAGGCAGATGGTAGTTCCAGGAGGTCTGCGCGGAGTGTTGCAGGGATTCTGTGAAGTAGTACCCGGACCGACTAGTTATAGTGTCTCACTTGCCCTCCTACTCACTCACAGAGGAACAAGTGACTAGAAACCCCAGAACACAACACTCTTGATCCTCTCAGGAATCGCAGTGACACACCCTTTCACTCATAGTAAGTAATCCATAAAGCATAAAGGGAATTGTCATGGTATAAGACAGGTCAAACTAACCCCCCTACACTTCTACAGAAGCAAAGTGATTATATAGCAAAAGATCTCTGGGTGTTAGCAGCGGCCCCATACCTCAGCATGCACAGATGAAAGTTCTACATCTCAGGTGTATTCACGATTTCGTCTGTGTAAATTCTCTCTCCAAGAGTGTATTTGCATGTCTGTGTACACCTATATGACAAAGAGTATGTGTTTCCAAACAACAGCTGCATTCGTGTGTTTTGTCTAGGTGCTAGAGCCTGACCAAAACAGAATAACAAGGGGCAATTTTTTTTGACCTTGTCTATGGTGTTCAGACTAAATCCCAGGAAAGAACAGAACTCAAAAACAACAGTAGGTTCCGTGTGAAAGTACAACGTGGCACAAAGCAAAATACATGTGCATAGTGACGTGTGCGAAGCAGAATAAAGACTGCAGCGTGCTCATGCTAACATAGGAAAAACCACAATAGGACTGCACAGGACATATGACAGGAGCATGGTCGGACCACAGAGGGACTGCTTCTGCTGCGTTTGTGCTCAGACGATGGGGGAGGTCTGATAACACGACGGCAGAAAGAAATTAAATAAAACAGCGGTGGATGGAAAGCAATTAATAAAAACAGGGAAGGGCTTGGCAAACACGGTGTGGGGAATGGGAGGGGGTACAAGGAATAGAACAAAAACAAAAATGACAAGTGCCAATACTTTGTAATGGCAATACATTGGTTAGAGCTATTGGCGTTGTAAATGGCAATGTTGTTTCTTTTACACTAGCCCTGGAGGCCCCCGGAAGTGTCACTGAAGCATGTTTCACACCACAAGTGTGAAAAAACAGTACATTTGACTAACCAAGACTGTCAACAGTTTAAAAGCCTGCGTTTAATTTTACCAGATACAAAACAGGCTCCTCGTTGTGTTACTGCATGAAGTAAATTGAATACATCTGTTGCCTTTGCATGGGATTGCGATTGGGTTCACACATAAGGGGAGTGAAAATAGACCTTCAGAGATGTCAGCTGGGCTCGCTGCTTTAAAGCAGTGCTGTGCACGGTGCCCCCTTGCCTTGTATGCCGCCTGTTCTGAACGCCCAGGGCTGAGCTGTAATGCAGTAAGGCACTGCCTCTGCTCGGTGCTCGGCTGCCTGCCTCATTTTGTTCATGATGCACCTATAAGTATGGAGCTGAGGGGACAGCAGAGACACGGTATTGAAGGAAGTGACCCAAATAGGGTCATCCGGGTCACTCACGACGACCTATAAGCCTTCCCAAAATGAAGAGTCGATCAGGCAGTAGAGAATACAAACCAATTAGTTTATTCGTAATACACTGCATTGGAGCCCAGTCTGACCAGTCTCCTTAGACGACTGCCGAGGGGTCTGCTCCCCCTCTGCACAGTAACACCAGTTATACAATTCTAACATCTCTCAGGTCCCGCCCGAAACTGGAGTTTTCCAGATCAGGCCATGGTGAACAAAGGAGGCACATAAGATGGGTCGTGTCACTGGGCAGGGAACATGCTATCTCAATCCCAAGGCCACTCAGCAGCTCTCTACCATGTAAATCAGTGGGAACGAGTGTATCTAGCTGTAAAGGTATGCAACAATGAACAGTACATTCATTAGTACAGCGAAGATCCAACCTTGAGAAGTACACGCAGGAGGGGCAGGGCAGCTTTTCTGCAGAGGCAAGCATTTATGAGACAGACACTTGATCTCTATTACAGAACAACATGGCGTCAATAAAGAAGGCGCCATGCATGCTAACTTTCAGAGAATAGAAAAAAAAGAGAGAATAGGCATATATTCAGTCAGTATTCAAATATTCCCTCATCTATATTCAACAAATCCTGAATCCCCTGCATCATCATTACTCTTGCATTAGAATTTTGCCTCGGGGGCTTGGGACGTGGCTTGAATATGGATGCACAGCAGGCACAACAAGCAGGAAGGCAATGGATACACAGGCAACATGTCAGTATTACACCAGCTATAGCAATGAAGAGTGAGGATCTTCCAACCCCAAGTGGCAAATAAACCCCAGAACCATCCTGTTAGTGACCAGGAACCATTCTCTTGGTGTATCTCTGATGCTATCTAATGCAATTTCTGTATGGCGATGTATACAGCGGGGGCATGGTCAGGGATATACACACAACAGCTACTACCAATGACACGACAGGCCCCACCCCGATCAGCCAGGATAACGTCTAAAACCATACGGTTTTGGAGAGCGACGAGTCTCGTAGCCTGGACCTCTACTGTGATATTGGTCAGTATTCCTGCAGTCATATTAATGACTCCTTCCACCACCCTTGTAAGCCTTCTAATATTAAGACTGTTGGCTATGGGGCCCCAGATAGGTATGATGCCTTTCATGGCATCTGTGAACTACTGCAAGGTGGTGTCCGTCTGATCAATGTCATCTGTGTTATCAGCCTCTTAGTCCGGGGCACACAGGCCCCTCCTCGCTGCAGACGATGATCCCTATGGTAATTGGGAGGGGCGATATGCACGGGTGGTAAGAGATAGGAAAGGTAGCATTTCCCTGACCACCCTTCAGGGAGCCAAACATAACCATGGTGCCCACAGACTAAATAAACATTATGTGGCGGGATCAAGGGTGGACTTCTCGTTCCTCTCAAATCATAAGTGGTGTTGCATCTGCTCTCCCCCACCTCTATGTCTCCTACCCCCTGGACGCAGAAAGGAGCCATAGCATCCACCACTGACAAGGGTATCGGTTTGTCTTCAGTAACGTTGCAGGCCTGAAAAGACTGGTAATATTCTGATGTGTTGAACTGCAGGATATTCTCTCTCTCCATCTGAGACCAATTCCCCCCCTCTCACTCCCTTATATGCCTGCATGCAAGAGCTCAGGAACAACCTGCCAAACGGCTCTCGGCCCCTGGGGGCACCTGGGGGAACTCTATGCTGGAAGTGCACATTCTGTGTCTGGGTACGAGAACTAGTGCTCTTCCGTTCCAATGTGTCAGCCTGGGGGGAAAAAGTGACCATGGTCAGTAAAACAAACCACCCCTCACAGCTATTAACGTATGACAAAGGCATAGATAACAAATTCTCACTTTTATGTGTTACAGAGGGTAGCAGTCCACATACCCAGCACTTCGTAGTATTGTAAGCAGCATGCGCCTGATGCAACGTTTGAATGAAGACATTATCTTTATAAGACTTTCGATGTTCCTCCTTGTGAGGAACCAAGGTAACAAAGATATGCTCAGGGGGAATAGGCATGGTGCCCATCAAAACACGTGCAGGATATTTCTCCTCAAGGTAGTATGTCACCCCAAGCACCAGTATCAGAGAGATCAGAATAATCAGCACAAATACAACCTTGCTTCTAACAGACCAAATGGGCCCATTTCGCTCGAGACACGGGGCAGCGAAAGGCTGCTCCTCCTCCAGAATGGGGCGCCCAAAGGGATACATGTATATTCGCACAAAAACTACATAAGAGTCTTACACTTGGAGCCAAGCTGGAATGAAAAGGAAAAATTAAAAGAAAGAAATCAAGACAGTATATTGTTCATTTATCGTTGGCACTTTTGAGCACTGGCGGTGGAACTGTTCGTCCTGCTCGGATCCGGATCCCTCGTTGCAGGACAAAACACCTTCTCCTCAGAAACACTGTCCACTTGCCCTGTTCGGTAACTGTTCGAGTATCGCACCAATTACTCTATCCCTAAACTATCGTTAGTACCACAGACAAGGTACACGCACTCTATTCTTCAGCAATGTAGTCCAACCCTACTAACCTGGCTTCCCCTCTGGTGCACTGTTCTTTTTACGGGGACGCAAATTGTATCTCAACACTCCAGGCACAGTATGGTCAGAGAACAAGGGGTCGGGCTCAAGGGGACCAAGGGACAAAGGGGCAAACTCAGGTAGATTGACAGATTGGGTCTTAGCTGGACGTGCCTCAACCACAGGTGGGCCAACAGGCTGGGGCTCCTGGATGGCCTTGATTTCAGGTGGCACCGCTTCAGTCAGCACTGCATTGCTCTCCTCCTCCGACGGTGCCCACGTGAGCCGGGCATCCGAGAAGGGAATGAACCGTGGTACTTGCTCTCCTTCACAGTTGCCGATCCCTTCCGCGACCCACTGATCATAGGGCAGCGGAAGGGGCACCCGCTTACAATGGGTGCTATGTATCCAGTTTTTCCGACCGTCGACTTTCACCACAGTCCTAGTGGCTAGGAGGACCTGCAGAGGTCCCTTCCAGCTTGACTCCAAGCTGCTCCTCTGAAAGTTCTTGACCAGGATCCAATCCCCGGGCCGAATTTCATGACCAGTAGTCTCTGGATGCTGCTGCAGTGTCTCAGCAATCTGTTGGTGAATAGAACGGAAATTTTAGGGTCAACTCATAAAGATAATCGATCAGTAAGGGGTATTCTATCTCTGAGAACTTACGTGGTCGCGGGACGCCCCAGACATTCGCCGGGCGGCCAAACACGACCTTGTAAGGGGACAATCCTGCTCTAGAGTGGGCTGTGACTCTCGTAGACATTAATGCTAGGGGCAAAGCATCAGGCCACTTCAGTCCTGTACTCTCTCTGATCTTGGCCATTTTCAACTTGAGAGTACCATTATATTTCTCAACCAACCCTGCTGACTGGGGGTGATTCGCCGCATGGAACTTTTGCCTAATGTGCAACTCATCACACACCAACTGGATAACCTTGGCATTAAAGTGGCTGCCGTTATCACTCCAAATCAAGCGTGCAAACCAAAATGCGGGAAGAACTCTTTCAAGAGTACCTTCGCCGTCGCCATGGTGGTATTCTCCTTAGTGGGGTAAGCCTCAACCCATTTGCTGAATGCGCAGACAGCCACCAATACATATTTCAAATTGTTAACATGTTCCATCTTGATGTAATCCATCTGGAGGACCTCGAAAGGGAAGGAAGGGGGTGCAAAACTGCCAACAGGAGTAGGAGTACCGTTTCCAGGGTTATGCATTAGACAAACCATACAGTACTTGACCAGGTGAGCTGCAACCTTGGGAATGTTGTCATTTCGTCATACAGGGTCTAACAACCTGCAAATGCCCTTCGCGCTAATGTGTGCTGGCCCATGTGCCATCGTGACCACAGGGAGGACATATGCATCCAGTAGCATCCATCTCTGCTTCCCAGATTTGTCCGTTTAACACCCATCCTCGTCCAGATTAGCCGTGTTCTCCTGCCATATTGCTAACTCCTCAATTGTTGCCTCACTTTGGATCTCCTTCACGTTTTCTAGGGTATCCTCAAACATCCCATTCTCAGGCACCCACCTAGCTGGACCCGCTACAAACATCCTCTTCATTTTAGTCCGAGCTGTCTCCTTTGCTGTCTGATCCGCAAACGCATTCCCCCTCCCGACATCATCCGTGATTGCCTTATGAGCACTGCACTTCACTATTGCTAGTCTCTTAGGAAGTGTCAAGGCTGACAAGAGTCTGTGTATTAGGGGGCCATTTTGAATCTTCATGCCATGAGATGTCAAGAACCCTCTCTCTGCCCAAAGCCGCCCAAAATTATGAGCCACGCCAAACGCGTACTGGCTGTCAGTATATATATTGACAGCCAGTCAGTCACTCAACTCGCAGGCACGAAGAAGGGCCACAAGCTCTGAAGCTTGCGCTGATTGGTAAGGAACCCGTGATGTCTCAACTACAGTGCATAAGGTGGTGATAGCGTAAGCTGCTGTTGTCGTGCCATCTGGTAACTTGAAACAAGAGCCATCGACATATAATTTCCCTTGGGGTTCAGATAGGGGAACATCAGTCAGGTCTACCCGTCCCTTCGTCTCTTCCTCTGTGCGGTAAATGCAATCGTGCACATACGCCTCATCTCTCTCAGAAGGAAGGGGTAGTAACATGGCTGGGATTCAGAGTGGCACATCTTTTTATGGTGACGTGTGGTGCAAACAGGGTCAGCTCGTAGCCAGTCAGACGTGCACTGGTAAGGTGCTGTCTCTTCGTTCTGTTCAAAAGTATGTCCACAGCATGCGGAACCATGACTGTGAGATCAGTATCAAGGACGAGCCCTGCCGATTGTCGGATAGAAATAGCCACTGCCGCGGCCGCTCTCAGACAACTCGGGAGGGCCCTGGCGACATTGTCTCGTAAAGCAGAGAAATAAGCACACAGCCTTTGCTTACCTCCAAAGGCCTGTGTTAAGACAGAAAGTGCGCAGCTGCCGTTTCGTGTACATATAACACGAACGGCTTCCGGTAGTCCGGGGTGCCAAGCACAGGTGTGGAGCAAAGCGCTATCTTTAACTGCTCAAAAGCATGCTGACAATCACGCGTCCAGGGCAGGGGTTCATGCACATCTTTAGTGATTAGTTGCAACAAGGGTTTTGTTAGTGAAGCGAAGTTAGGAATCCAGTGGCGGCAGTACGAAGTAATACCTATAACGGTTCGCACATCTCGCTGCGTCTTAGGGACAGGCATCTTAGTTATAGCAGCCACACGCTCAGGTGTTAGTCTCCTTCCCTCCTTCGACAGTAGGTGACCTAAATAGGTGACCTCCTGTTGACAATATTGAAATTTAGAAAGGGACACTTTATGTCCATGCTGTGCCAAATTAACTGTACTCTGTTTGCATCCCTCTTCAGTGTCAGAGGCTATAAGAAGGTCGTCCACGTACTGGAGCAATACATTACCCGAGGGAAGAGTGAGGGAGTCCAATTGGGCTTTCAAAGCTTGACTATATATACTGGGACTTTCAGTATAGCTTTGAGGAGCTCGTCAGAATCTAAAACTTCTACCAGCCAGGGGAAATCCAAAAAGGTTTCTACTTTCTGGATGTATGGGAATGCTGAAGAAAGCATTTTTCAGATCAATGATGGAGAAGTAGGTGGCAGTAAGGGGAATCATCGTCAGAAGGGCAGTGATGTCGGGAACGACAGGGAACTGGGGAACCACTATCTTGTTCACAGCACGCAAATCAATCACAAAATGGTACACATCAGGATGGTCATCCGGGGAACCTGAGGGTGCTTTTTTTAGGATGGGAAGAATAGGGTTATTGCACACATTCGCATTCGTCTTCTCAACCACACCGACTCAATCAAATCCTGTATAATCTGCAGCAGGCCCCGTTCCCCTGTCCTGTGGGATCTTATACAGGGGAAGACGAGGCAGGACAGCATTGTCCTTAACACTGATGGAGACCGGAGGTATTTGCAATAGCCCTACATCTGTGTCACCCGTAGCCCATAATGTCGTCGGCACCTCCCTAAACTCAGCAGGAAGAGGCTCGTCTTTGGACAAACATTGCTTGGAATTCACCACATTGGGTCCAATCGTCATATAGACGCTGTCCGGGGAACACGAAATAGTCGCATGCAACTTCTTCAACAGGTCCAAACCCATTACATTTTCCCCACAATTTGATGTCAGTAAGAAGGGCGAGTCTACAGTAAAAGGACCAATAGTCAAAGCCAGAGGCTTGGAGATGGGGCTCACAACTGGTACGCCTGAGAAGCCTACCCAAATGTTATTTTGGCCAGACAGGGCTGCCCGGGGGACCAGTGAACGAGAAACAGAGCTATTCATTGCGCCTGTGTCCACCAAGAATTTTTTCGCTGAGCCCTGCAGACCAGCAGTGACATAGGGTTCTCGCTGGTCAACAGGGATCTGGACTGATCCCCCACCCTGTCCCTGGCTGTCCTAGCCGTGGGTAAGCCCCGTTACTTTGTCCAAGTCATAATCATCATGGTAATATTGGTGCCCCCTTGGATCATCAAAATAATTCTGCTCTGACCGCCCTGGCTGTTCCTCTCTTCCCCGGCTCCCGCCATATCCGACTGCTCCTCTACCTCTCCCCCGCGAGCCACCCCTCTCGGAGCCTCAACCCTTTGCAACAGCATCGGGCACTCACTTCGCCAATGCCCCTCCTCTTTACAGTACGCACACTGATTAGGTCCCACGGGCGTAGAGTTCCGGCTGGTGCGGGGCAATTGCCGAGCCGGACCAATACCTTTACCTCTACACCCGCCCAGGGACACCTGCTGCATCAACACCTTCATCTTCAAGTCTTTGTTTTTCTTCTCCACCTTCTCCTTCTCTTCGTTCTCCCTATGCTCAGAGTACTGGGCCATGCCTAAAATGACGGATAGAGAGAAGGTAGTCCAGGTGCTTTCCGAAGCCTGCAACCGAGACGCGATCTCGGGAAGCAGGTTCGAAACAAACCTGTTAACAAACAACCGAATACCTCCCTCCATTGACAAATCCTGTCCGCTAAAATCCAAGAACACCCCTTCGAACCTGGTGAAAAAATCAGAGACACTGTCATCCTTCTTCTGGTAACATGCCGTCAACTTATCCCAATCCACTCACCTCGGTGGGATCAAGGAGTGCATGTCCGTGATAATCCGGCCTGGCAATGCTAGTATCTCAGCTCTTGGTTTGTCACCAGGCTTCCTCTGCTGATCCCATGCTCCAATCTCTTTCCAAGTGCCACCCAACTCTATTACGTGATCCTGTGTGTCTACCTGCCGCCAGATATCAACTGGCACCAATAAACCAAAAAACATCTCAATGTCGGCCAGCGTCATCACCGTCGAGGACGCAGCCTCCGTCAGTTCTTTATAATAAGCAGTCGGATTCTTTTGGGGGTCGGCTAACTGGGTCTTAAGAGATAAAACCTCACTCCTTTTCCAAGGGGTATAAACCCATTGTTCCTGGAAACAGCCTTCCACCCGCTGTCTGATAACTTGATCCTGTCCGTTTCATAACTCTGGTATCTCAGGGTGATAAATGGGATGCACCTCTCTCATAGGGAACTGGGACACCGCAATCGGACTCTTTTGGATCAACCTGCCTCGGTATCCTATTAACGTGGTAACATTGCTAAAAACATCGTTAGGAGCCATACCAGTTATGTACACACTGTCCCGAATGTCGTAGATAATTTGAGTGGCAACACCATTAAAACACTGTTCCCATAGCCCAATCAAAGTGGCCGACATGTGTTTAAGGGCATGCTGCTGCACAAACGGCTCATAGTCTTTAACACACTCCACACGTCCTCCACACCGTAAATCGGATTCCGGGCCCATTGAGAGGCCTGGTCAGCCACCATCTTCTTCTCCGCATCACTCACATCAGACCGAATCAACACTCGCCCCATCCGTTCTTTAGCAGCCTCTTGAGTACCATCACTCTCTCCTCTCAGCGGCGTCCCCACATGCAGCAAAGATGGGGGTAAGAAAGCGGGAGGGGTACGCTCGCTGGTGTAGCAGGAGCTGGGGACACCAGTGCTGGTGGGGGAAGCGTATGCGAAGGAGACAGGGCGGAGTCCAGGACGACAGGCACGGCAGATCGGCCCACTACTCCCGCTGTCTCGGCCACTGGAGCCGGAGAGAAAAGGTGGGATGCTCCATCTAAAACAGCCAGATTAGGGACAAGGGTGCCAGGGGCAGCAGCGGGAGGTGCGGGTACAACTGCCGCATATGCCCTTTGCGAGGCATATGGGGGAGGGGGCCGAATATCCAACAGATCCTCCACAAAAGGATCCTCCTCTTCACGCGCAACATAAGACTTATCGCATTGGAGCCTAAACTTTCGATCAGCACATTCTATACCCTTCTCTATCTTCTCGATCTCATACGCTACAGCCTTTTGTGTTACTGTCTGCGTCGTCCTTCTCCGAGCCTCCTTCTCCGCTTTCAGCCGTCTCTGCTTAGCCTCCTTTTGCCATACCTGGAGGTTATCAAACATAGACTGCCTACTTCTCCTTGCAAACAATTTATCCTGCAGGAAATTCAGTTTTTGTTCATCAAAGGTACCTGTCAAAGGCCACTGCAACTCGGCATTGCCCCTTGTATACTTGTGCCATAATGTACTAAACATAATAGGGCCAAGGCCATGCTTGACATACATGTCGAAATTTGGAGTGCCTTCCGGATGCACAGGTTGCCTCTCCTCCAATCGAGCATCAGCAGAGCAACAACGGCATCCGAAACAACAAAACCTGCTAAAACAAGGCATCTTCAAAAATACAGAGGAACAAATTTGCTACTTGCATCCGTTAAAACGCTCGAAACCCAACAATCGGTCACCAGACCGCACCAATTCCTCTAATTAGACTCCGCATCGCGAGTCTCAAATGCTAACCAAACCCCAGGCGTTTTCAAGAAAAACCAAATTACCAAGTCGCCTGGCAGAGGGTCCACACAGACATCCTGTTCCTGTACCTTCAAAAGCGGTCCGCAGACCCGTCAATTATGCAAACAAATCAAAGAAAAGGGTCTCCGGACCACATCCAAAATTATTCAATACGGCGCCATATTTACCAGAGATCAAGACAAAACTCACCTGGTGCACACAGGTCGAACACAGTTATTCTCCACTGCCGACCCTTCTGGACTAAATGGCCTTCTCCAAGGGTTTCGCCTTTCAGGACCCCAGCCGGGATGGCCACTAGACGAGGCACCGTTCGAGCAGACGTGCAGGGCAGCTGCGAGTGCAAGGCTCTATCGTGCAGGGTACCCTGATCCGCCCATCCGACCAAACGCAGCCCCGTCCTCCTTACAGCCAGTTACGGGCGAGGATGGGACACCCAATGGAGTCCCTGTTCGGGCGCTAAATGAAGGAAATGACCCAAATAGGGTCACCCGGGTCACTCACGACCACCTATAAGCCTTCCCAAAATGAAGAGTCGATCAGGCAGTAGAGAATACAAACCAATTAGTTTATTCATAATACGCTGCAGCCGAGCCCAGTCTGACCAGTCTCCTTAGACGACTGCCGAGGGGTCTGCTCCCCCTCTGCACAGGAACATCAGTTATACAATTCTAACATCTCTCAGGTCCCGCCCAAACTGGAATTTTCCAGCTCAGGCCATGGTGAACAAAGGAGGCACATAAGATGGGTCGTGCCACTGGGCAGGGAACATGCTATCTGAATCCCAAGGCCACTCAGCAGCTCTCTACCATGTAAATCAGTGGGAACGAGTGCATCTAGCGGTAAAGATATGCAACAATGAACAGTATAGTCATTAGTACAGCGAAGATCCAACCTTGAGAAGTACACGCAGGAGGGGCAGGGCAGCTTTTCTGCAGAGGCAAGCATTTATGAGACAGACACTCGTTCTCTATTACAGAACAACATGGCGTCAATAAAGATGGCGCCATGCATGCTAACTTACAGAGAATAGGGGTTTGAACATAGCAGATAGAGCGTTTTAGTCATGTGCATTACGGAAATAACATTTCAAATCTAACAGTATGTAATAACAGTCTGCTGCCGCCCTAAGTGTAGGTGACTGCTGTGGGGGAGAGGGAGTGATCGACAGGCTGCAGGCGGTGACACTGAGTTAATTACATTTTAAGAACTTATCTTGAAGTTTGTTGTTTGTGAAGCGTGTGCTGTGGAGATGTAGAAGTGAAAGTGCAGCATCCATGAAGCGGGCGCCAAGCTGAGCCAAAACACTGCATTGTGCCATGAGGGGCAGGGTTACTTCGGCATGCCCCTACAAGCCTCAAGCCCACTATATTGGCTGTGGGGTGCGAGAGATTTGTGAAACCAGAGGAAGAAAATGAACTGAAACTATAGTTGAAATGTTAAACTATTTAAATGGTTAAAAAGCCTTATGTTTTTTAAAAGCTTACAAGTCTCACAGAGATTGGCTGCTGTGACAAGCGAGCAGCACTCAGGAGAGAGCGGCAAAGGAAGTGGTTGAGGATGGAGGAGGAGTGGGGAGATGAGAGGCTGGGTTAGGAGAGCAAGTTGGATCAACAGTGAACAGTGGGAGGGGGGTGATTGGGGGATGGGAGAAGAACCAGCTGTCGGCTGAGCACGTTTGGAAAGGCAATACATTGGTTTGCCAGTCTGAAATAAAGAATTGTAAATACGCGGTATTGGGTTGTAAAGGAAAGCTGTGCCATTGATAATTAAAGGCGTGCTTAAATTGAAAGCGACGCCGTTTATAAGTAAATAAATAAAGACGCAAAGCCATCATGTGTGTTAAAGCGTGACGCTCACCTCTGCCATGCCCTACATTTCAATTGAAAGCGGCACCATGGAGAAAAATTTAAGAAAGATGCACTGCTATGCTGCTTCTTAAATTTAAAGTGAAAGCGGCGCAGTGCAGAAATAAAGAAAAGCGTGCTATGCTGTGTAATAAGCAGAAGCCTGTGCAGCAGCAAGCCATCAAACGAGACCTAATAAGAAAAGAGTGCTCACAGAGCACCATACATAACTGTGAAAGTAAGAACACATGTAGCAGGGGCAGTCCTCATGGGAGGATACAAAAGTTTAAAAGGAGGGACTACTAAACATGTTCACAAATGAAAAGCCAGCATTTGCAGAGGACAGTAAGGGGAGCCAATTGAAAAGATGGGTGGAAAATGGGTGGAGCTTAAAGTCCATATCTCGAAGAGACAGCGCAAGCGCAAGCGCTACCTAGGCAAGACCGAAAAAGTAAAGGCATATATTTTGTGACCAACCAGAAATCGGCTGGCGACCCACCAGCGGGGGAGAGAACCACATTTTGGGAAATGCTGTTATAAAGAACTATAAGGAAATTGTAGTTCATAGACTTCAATACTACTATGACTGTTACTAGGTTAATGTACCTGATGCACAAATATGTGTGTGCCACCATAAGGCCAGCCACTAAATCCCTTGTGAGAGAGCTCAGATGATTAACTTAAATATTGCAGATATTTGTTTGTGAAGCACAGGTGAGACAGATGCTCCTGTAGCTGAGCCGGGTAAAGTGCCTATCTTAGAGGTGGGGTGTATAACCTTCAGGACAGATGTCCCATTCCCAAAATTATTTTTAGCAGCTTGAGATGCTGCTTCAAAAAGTTCTGTGTAACCTGAAAATCATAGACTCCAATCCCCCTAAGATTTCAGTACTTCACTTTTTTTTACTGATCCTGCCCCCACAGACAAGGGCAAGCCATATGCTAACAGTCTTGGCCTCATCCCAAATGGAATAGTCAAGTCCAAACTCCTATGCCCTGTACTTTATGTCAAATTAAAAAGGTGGATGGGGTAGGTACTGAAAGGAGTTTCTAAAAGGGACGTAGCCATAGAAGCATAACTAGGAATCAAGTATGGCATATGTAATTAAGGACATGGTTTAAAGCATGTAGGCGAGCAAAGATTGAGTGTATCTACCCATTGAGCCAAAGGAAAACAGGTTCTTCGTTGTCTTGATAAGTTTTTATTACTTTCATTTGTCCACAATGATCATATATTTTATTGTATGCTTTGCATTGTATAGCTTTTCAAGAAAGTCCCATTCCATTATGTATTTTACATTGTTGGTAGTTCACAAACAGCCGACACGTGTTTCACACCCTGAGTAGCTGTATTGCCTGGGGCTTTTTCAAAGTTGAAAAGCTGAGGAAAGCATGAGTTTAATTTTTCATTTTTCATTCAAACAAGTGTGTCCACCATCATGATTGAAGAGTGTTCAATTTCAACTGCCTAAATGCCTATCGTTAAGCATGAGGTTGTGCGAAGTCCACCACCATAAGTGTAGAGTGTGCTGTTAAAACTGCCTACATGCATGTCTCCAGACGTGTTTATAAAATACGATTTATAAAGTACAGGCAAAATAAGTGTCATAGTGCAGTCTCCCAAAGTGCTTTGAGTCATTCGAAATTAAAGATTAGTTAAGTTTAAAACCCTTTCTTTACGGTACATGACCACTGCTCTGTAAGCTTTGCCGATAGGCCAAGGATTGGACGTTCTGAACACCTTTGTAATCCACAGTGAGATACTCACACTGCCTTCATCCCCAAATTCATAGGTCTCCATCATGCCCCGCCATACACACACTCACAACGTTCAAAGTATGCATTATACAAGAGTCATGTGTTGCATGGAAATAATACAGAAACACAGCATCTGGAAAAAGCAAATACTCCTAGGGAATGCAAGATGACATAAAACATGAAATTTAAACTAAAACTGGAAGGCTGACATGGATTTCCTTTAGATGTATTACAACCACTGTTGAGAAATAGATCACTGTTTTTACCTGTAAGTTAAAAAAGTTTAAACAATGAATATAGAGTCCAGTAGAGACACGTTTCAAAGTCAGTCTTTTAAGTCGGCAGGATCTGCCACACTTAAAGCCCTGCCTAAGACATGCCCCTCCTTCCTGTGACACAAGAACTTGAGTCGTTTTGGCCTTGTTTGGGCCCCATAAGTGAGGTGCAGTTTGTGTTCTGTGGAATAGTGAACTAAGGAAACCACTTTGAAGGTGACCGATGTAAAGCTTGATTTGATTGTGATACAGCGCTACACTTTATCAGGGATTGATACTCTTCAATATTTCATACAAATGGCCCATACACATTCACCCAACTCATAAATCCCTGTTGCGCTGGGGGTCAAGTTTTAATGACTTGAAAAATTTGTTTCCTTCACAGGTTCATGTTTAACATTTCTAAATACATAATTAGACCTGTATATCAACTCTCTTTCCTCTCGGTCGACGGACCAATTAGTTGAGTAGTTGATGGTAATAATAGTCCTATCTAACTAGCTAAATAATCACAGACTTTCGGTATGATTAATAAAGTTTATCTTAAATGAATGTAAATCATTAATGCTCATCGCATACAGGTTACAATGCAAACAAAGAATCTCACAAAAGGGAGAGAAAATCAATCAGCAAAATGCAAACAGTGTCATACTCATCATCAATGTACGATGTGCATATGAAGGAGTGGATAGATGAAGAGACATAAGTTTCAGCAAAATAATGCGAAACAATATACATATGACGAAGTGGATAGATGAAGAGACATAAGCTTCAGAGACAAAAAAAGCATTTGCAAATAATTATGCAAAATATGAGTAATGAGGATAATACTAACCCAAAGGATCAGTGAAATACCACCCCCCTGGCCAAGGGAGTATTGGGGGTCTCCTGAAATAGAGTCAGGAAATAAAGATTTCAGGAATCAGGAACTGGACAGGAACAGCTAGGCCTCTCTGCCAACCGACGGACAGCGACGCATCACCCCTCTCTCCTAAGCTTCAGCTTCTCTGCTCTCTCCAACTCTGCGTGCTAACCACACCCCCAAAGGCACCCCAGTTATACCCTAAAACCTACATGTCCAACCCACATTAGTTGAAACATTTCACAAAATTTGGCTGCTCATTGGATGATTTGGGAGGTGGTTTGTCACACCACCATGTTCTCATTCAATAATTCTACATGCTCATTGTTCTACATCCTTTCTCATGACATAATTCTTGACTCATTTATTTATTTTAATACTAGCAACATTTCATACGTTTCTCAGCCACGTCCGCGGAAGAAGTCTTGGGTCCCACGGCCAGTCTCATCTTTTGGCAGGCAAACAATGTTTTCTAATCTGAGCAACCTTGGACTTTTGCTTTTCATCTGCAGTGTTCAGCGTTTCTGTCTGTTTTGTCAGGTCTTTCACACTTTTTCTCCAGCCCCTCATCTATCATGACAACTTAGGAAAATGCAGGCCCATTCGGCTCACTATGACGAATAAAACATATACATTCATTAATTACATGGAAATGCACCTTTCGCTGTTTACCTCCCACCTTTGCACTATCCCCTGTTAATATTTTCTTAGCATAAGCTTCATGCAAAGCGGCATTATTTATTATCGTTGTAAAACAAGATGCAAGATGTGAAATGCGGCCTAGACATGCATTAATTTTGTTTCTTTCGAAACGCAATGAAAAATGCGGCCTTGTTCTTTCATGCATTAGTTCACATTAGTGCATACATGCGCAAAGTGGTTTCCCATGTGGTTCATGTGATTTGCATGTTAGTTTTCACTGCACACTGTTAGTAAGTATTATGGGGGAGTTAATTCGAGCAGGTTTCTTTTTGCAAAACCCTGCTCCATCAATCCCCCCTCTGATGGCTTCCTGGAGCCATCATAAAATACCCACCATACCAAGTGCCATCTTTATTTATCTAAAGATCAGTATTCTTTTCTCTTTTCATCAACTTCTCATCTAACTCCTTCATCTTGTCATAGTAGTCTCCTTTCATATCTTCTAGTTCTATCTCATCTCTTTTTCTCTTTCTTGCTTTTCGTTTGCTATTTGATTCTGTTATCTCTTTTCTTCCACACTTACACTTACAACATTTATATATTGTTATTATTACTAATGTTACTCCAGCTACTGAAATGATCGGCATTATTATTTTTCCTAATAAGCTACTTCCAAAGGTAGAAAACCATTTACTTACTGAAGAGAAACTCTTACCAAGTCTCTCCCAGACACCGTCAACCTCCAGTTGGGTCAAGTCTTCAAGCAATTTCGTAATATTCTTAATATATCCCTCAATACCTTTACTTTTGTCAGGGATATAAGTACAGCAGTGTTGAATTTTCAAAATGCCACAGACTCCACCCTCTTTTGCCAATAAGATATCAAGGGCAAGTCGATTTTGCAAAACCATTGATCTGATTGCAACCATTTCGGTGTCAATCATCATGAACCCACCAGCAGTATCTGTCGATAAACGATCAACCACTGTGGACACTTTTCGAATTTTATGCAAATTCAGAACGACTCCAACTGATGGTATCAGTGCACCAAAAGTGTCACCTATTATGTCTGTGAAACTAGCTCTCTTATTACGTGTTAGTCCTTGTTTTATTTCATTGATTCTGTTATTACTTTTGTCTACATGGTAGACCTTTGGGAAAACAATTGCAAAATAACAACTACCATACCAATGTGCAGGCAACCTGTAATAGGCTTTCTTACCACACACATAATAGACTCCCGGAAAAACAGGATCAGTTCCACCCTTCAATCCCAAACCTCCAGTAATTTAGAAAGTATGCTCACATTCACTAGTACCAATGAAATAATTATTATAATTAGTCTTTAGTCTAAGCAAGCAGATTTTCCCTTTTGATACCAATCCAGGGACATTGCAGCATATGTCTCGCCTTTCTCATAAGTTCCTTCTCTAAAAGCCCATGGTGGTACCTGTGACTTCTGTTCAGCAGCTTTTCTTTGAAACTTTCTCTTCTATACTCTATCTTCTCCCTCTCATACGCTACAGCCTTTTGTGTTACTGTCTGCGTCGTCCTTCTCCGAGCCTCCTTCTCCGCTTTCAGCCGTCTCTGCTTAGCCTCCTTTTGCCATACCTGGAGGTTATCAAACATAGACTGCCTACTTCTCCTTGCAAACAATTTATCCTGCAGGAAATTCAGTTTTTGTTCATCAAAGGTACCTGTCAAAGGCCACTGCAACTCGGCGTTGTCCCTTGTATACTTGTGCCATAATGTACTAAACATAATAGGGCCAAGGCCATGCTTGACATACATGTCGAAATTTGGAGTGCCTTCCGGAGGCACAGGTTGCCTCTCCTCCAATCGAGCATCAGCAGAGCAACAACGGCATCCGAAACAACAAAACCTGCTAAAACAAGGCATCTTCAAAAATACAGAGGAACAAATTTGCTACTTGCATCCGTTAAAACGCTCGAAACCCAACAATCGGTCACCAGACCGCACCAATTCCTCTAATTAGACTCCGCATCGCGAGTCTCAAATGCTAACCAAACCCCAGGCGTTTTCAAGAAAAACCAAATTACCAAGTCGCCTGGCAGAGGGTCCACACAGACATCCTGTTCCTGTACCTTCAAAACGGTCCGCAGACCCGTCAATTATGCAAACAAATCAAAGAAAAGGGTCTCCGGACCACATCCAAAATTATTCAATACGGCGCCATATTTACCAGAGATCAAGACAAAACTCACCTGGTGCACACAGGTCGAACAAAGTTATTCTCCACTGCCGACCCTTCTGGACTAAATGGCCTTCTCCAAGGGTTTCGCCTTTCAGGACCCCAGCCGGGATGGCCACTAGACAAGGCACCGTTCGAGCAGACGTGCAGGGCAGCTGCGAGTGCAAGGCTCTATCGTGCAGGGTACCCTGATCCGCCCATCCGACCAGACGCAGCCCCGTCCTCCTTACAGCCAGTTACGGGCGAGGATGGGACACCCGATGGAGTCCCTGTTCGGGCGCTAAATGAAGGAAATGACCCAAATAGGGTCACCCGGGTCACTCACGACCACTTATAAGCCTTCCCAAAATGAAGAGTCGATCAGGCAGTAGAGAATACAAACCAATTAGTTTATTCATAATACGCTGCAGCCGAGCCCAGTCTGACCAGTCTCCTTAGACGACTGCCGAGGGGTCTGCTCCCCCTCTGCACAGGAACACCAGTTATACAATTCTAACATCTCTCAGGTCCCGCCCAAACTGGAATTTTCCAGCTCAGGCCATGGTGAACAAAGGAGGCACATAAGATGGGTCGTGCCACTGGGCAGGGAACATGCTATCTGAATCCCAAAGCCACTCAGCAGCTCTCTACCATGTAAATCAGTGGGAACGAGTGCATCTAGCGGTAAAGATATGCAACAATGAACAGTATAGTCATTAGTACAGCGAAGATCCAACCTTGAGAAGTACACGCAGGAGGGGCAGGGCAGCTTTTCTGCAGAGGCAAGCATTTATGAGACAGACACTCGTTCTCTATTACAGAACAACATGGCGTCAATAAAGATGGCGCCCTGCATGCTAACTTACCGAGAATAGGGGTTTGAACATAGCAGATAGAGCGTTTTAGTCATGTGCATTACGGAAATAACATTTCAAATCTAACAGTATGTAATAACAGTCTGCTGCCGCCCTATGTGTAGGTGACTGCTGTGGGGGAGAGGGAGTGATCGACAGGCTGCAGGCGGTGACACTGAGTTAATTACATTTTAAGAACTTATCTTGAAGTTTGTTGTTTGTGAAGCGTGTGCTGTGGAGATGTAGAAGTGAAAGTGCAGCATCCATGAAGCGGGCGCCAAGCTGAGCCAAAACACTGCATTGTGCCATGAGGGGCAGGGTTACTTCGGCATGCCCCTACAAGCCTCAAACCCACTATATTGGCTGTGGGGTGCGAGAGATTTGTGAAACCAGAGGAAGAAAATGAACTGAAACTATAGTTGAAATGTTAAACTATTTAAATGGTTAAAAAGCCTTATGTTTTTTAAAAGCTTACAAGTCTCACAGAGATTGGCTGCTGTGACAAGCGAGCAGCACTCAGGAGACAGCGGCAAAGGAAGTGGTTGAGGATGGAGGAGGAGTGGGGAGATGAGAGGCTGGGTTAGGAGAGCAAGTTGGATCAACAGTGAACAGTGGGAGGGGGGTGATTGGGGGATGGGAGAAGAACCAGCTGTCGGCTGAGCACGTTTGGAAAGGCAATACATTGGTGCGCCAGTCTGAAATAAAGAATTGTAAATACGCGGTATTGGGTTGTAAAGGAAAGCTGTGCCATTGATAATTAAAGGCGTGCTTAAATTGAAAGCGACGCCGTTTATAAGTAAATAAAGACGCAAAGCCATCATGTGTGTTAAAGCATGGCGCTCACCTCTGCCATGCCCTACATTTCAATTGAAAGCGGCACCATGGAGAAAAATTTAAGAAAGATGCACTGCTATGCTGCTTCTTAAATTTAAAGTGAAAGCGGCGCAGTGCAGAAATAAAGAAAAGCGTGCTATGCTGTGTAATAAGCAGAAGCCTGTGCAGCAGCAAGCCATCAAACGAGACCTAATAAGAAAAGAGTGCTCACAGAGCACCATACATAACTGTGAAAGTAAGAACACATGTAGCAGGGGCAGTCCTCATGGGAGGATACAAAAGTTTAAAAGGAGGGACTACTAAACATGTTCACAAATGAAAAGCCAGCATTTGCAGAGGACAGTAAGGGGAGCCAATTGAAAAGATGGGTGGAAAATGGGTGGAGCTTAAAGTCCATACCTGAATACAGCATGTCTCGAAGAGACAGCGCAAGCGCTACCTAGGCAAGACCGAAAAAGTAAAGGCATATATTTTGTGACCAACCAGAAATCGGCTGGCGACTCACCAGCGGGGGAGAGAACCACATTTTGGGAAATGCTGTTATAAAGAACTATAAGGAAATTGTAGTTCATAGACTTCAATACTACTATGACTGTTACTAGGTTAATGTACCTAATGCACAAATATGTGTGTGCCACCATAAGGCCAGCCACTAAATCCCTTGTGAGAGAGCTCAGATGATTAACTTAAATATTGCAGATATTTGTTTGTGAAGCACAGGTGAGACAGATGCTCCTGTAGCTGAGCCGGGTAAAGTGCCTATCTTAGAGGTGGGGTGTATAACCTTCAGGACAGATGTCCCATTCCCAAAATTATTTTTAGCAGCTTGAGATGCTGCTTCAAAAGTTCTGTGTAACCTGAAAATCATAGACTCCAATCCCCCTAAGATTTCAGTACTTCACTTTTTTTACTGATCCTGCCCCCACAGACAAGGGCAAGCCATATGCTAACAGTCTTGGCCTCATCCCAAATGGAATAGTCAAGTCCAAACTCCTACGCCCTGTACTTTATGTCAAATTAAAAAGGTGGATGGGGTAGGTACTGAAAGGAGTTTCTAAAAGGGACGTAGCCATAGAAGCATAACTAGGAATCAAGTATGGCATATGTAATTAAGGACATGGTTTAAAGCATGTAGGCGAGCAAAGATTGAGTGTATCTACCCATTGAGCCAAAGGAAAACAGGTTCTTCGTTGTCTTGATAAGTTTTTATTACTTTCATTTGTCCACAGTGATCATATATTTTATTGTATGCTTTGCATTGTATAGCTTTTCAAGAAAGTCCCATTCCGTTATGCATTTTACATTGTTGGTAGTTCACAAACAGCCGACACGTGTTTCACACCCTGAGTAGCTGTATTGCCTGGGGCTTTTTCAAAGCTGAAAAGCTGAGGAAAGCATGAGTTTAATTTTTCATTTTTCATTCAAACAAGTGTGTCCACCATCATGATTGAAGAGTGTTCAATTTCAACTGCCTAAATGCCTATCGTTAAGCATGAGGTTGTGCGAAGTCCACCACCATAAGTGTAGAGTGTGCTGTTAAAACTGCCTACATGCATGTCTCCAGACGTGTTTATAAAATACGATTTATAAAGTACAGGCAAAATAAGTGTCATAGTGCAGTCTCCCAAAGTGCTTTGAGTCATTCGAAATTAAAGATTAGTTAAGTTTAAAACCCTTTCTTTACGGTACATGACCACTGCTCTGTAAGCTTTGCCGATAGGCCAAGGATTGGACGTTCTGAACACCTTTGTAATCCACGGTGAGATACTCACACTGCCTTCATCCCCAAATTCATAGCTCTCCATCATGCCCCGCCATACACACACTCACAACGTTCAAAGTATGCATTATACAAGAGTCATGTGTTGCATGGAAATAATACAGAAACACAGCATCTGGAAAAAGCAAATACTCCTAGGGAATGCAAGATGACATAAAACATGAAATTTAAACTAAAACTGGAAGGCTGACATGGATTTCCTTTAGATGTATTACAACCACTGTTGAGAAATCGATCACTGTTTTTACCTGTAAGTTAAAAAAGTTTAAACAATGAATATAGAGTCCAGTAGAGACACATTTCAAAGTCAGTCTTTTAAGTCGGCAGGATCTGCCACACTTAAAGCCCTGCCTAAGACATGCCCCTCCTTCCTGTGACACAAGAACTTGAGTCGTTTTGGCCTTGTTTGGGCCCCATAAGTGAGGTGCAGTTTGTGTTCTGTGGAATAGTGAACTAAGGAAACCACTTTGAAGGTGACCGATGTAAAGCTTGATTTGATTGTGATACAGCGCTACACTTTATCAGGGATTGATACTCTTCAATATTTCATACAAATGGCCCATACACATTCACCCAACTCATAAATCCCTGTTGCGCTGGGGGTCAAGTTTTAATGACGTGAAAAATTTGTTTCCTTCACAGGTTCATGTTTAACATTTCTAAATACATAATTAGACCTGTATATCAACTCTCTTTCCTCTCGGTCGACGGACCAATTAGTTGAGTAGTTGATGGTAATAATAGTCCTATCTAACTAGCTAAATAATCACAGACTCTCGGTATGATTAATAAAGTTTATCTTAAATTAATGTAAATCATTAATGCTCATCGCATACAGGTTACAATGCAAACAAAGAATCTCACAAAAGGGAGAGAAAATCAATCAGCAAAATGCAAACAGTGTCATACTCATCATCAATGTACGATATGCATATGAAGGAGTGGATAGATGAAGAGACATAAGTTTCAGCAAAATAATGCGAAACAATATACATATGACGAAGTGGATAGATGAAGAGACATAAGCTTCAGAGACAAAAAAAGCATTTGCAAATAATTATGCAAAATATGAGTAATGAGGATAATACTAACCCAAAGGATCAGTGAAATACCACTCCCCTGGCCAAGGGAGTAGTGGGGGTCTCCTGAAATAGAGTCAGGAAATAAAGATTTCAGGAATCAGGAACTGGACAGGAACAGCTAGGCCTCTCTGCCAACCGACGGACAGCGACGCATCACCCCTCTCTCCTAAGCTTCAGCTTCTCTGCTCTCTCCAACTCTGCGTGCTAACCACACCCCCAAAGGCACCCCAGTTATACCCTAAAACCTACATGTCCAACCCACATTAGTTGAAACATTTCACAAAATTTGGCTGCTCATTGGATGATTTGGGAGGTGGTTTGTCACACCACCATGTTCTCATTCAATAATTCTACATGCTCATTGTTCTACATCCTTTCTCATGACATAATTCTTGACTCATTTATTTATTTTAATACTAGCAACATTTCATACGTTTCTCAGCCACGTCCGCGGAAGAAGTCTTGGGTCCCACGGCCAGTCTCATCTTTTGGCAGGCAAACAATGTTTTCTAATCTGAGCAACCTTGGACTTTTGCTTTTCATCTGCAGTGTTCAGCGTTTCTGTCTGTTTTGTCAGGTCTTTCACACTTTTTCTCCAGCCCCTCATCTATCATGACAACTTAGGAAAATGCAGGCCCATTCGGCTCACTATGACGAATAAAACATATACATTCATTAATTACATGGAAATGCACCTTTCGCTGTTTACCTCCCACCTTTGCACTATCCCCTGTTAATATTTTCTTAGCATAAGCTTCATGCAAAGCGGCATTATTTATTATCGTTGTAAAACAAGATGCAAGATGTGAAATGCGGCCTAGACATGCATTAATTTTGTTTCTTTCGAAACGCAATGAAAAATGCGGCCTAGTTCTTTCATGCATTAGTTCACATTAGTGCATACATGCGCAAAGTGGTTTCCCATGTGGTTCATGTGATTTGCATGTTAGTTTTCACTGCACACTGTTAGTAAGTATTATGGGGAGTTAATTCGAGCAGGTTTCTTTTGCAAAACCCTGCTCCATCAATCCCCCTCTGATGGCTTCCTGGAGCCATCATAAAATACCCACCATACCAAGTGCCATCTTTATTTATCTAAAGATCAGTATTCTTTTCTCTTTTCATCAACTTCTCATCTAACTCCTTCATCTTGTCATAGTAGTCTCCTTTCATATCTTCTAGTTCTATCTCATCTCTTTTTCTCTTTCTTGCTTTTCGTTTGCTATTTGATTCTGTTATCTCTTTTCTTCCACACTTACACTTACAACATTTATATATTGTTATTATTACTAATGCTACTCCAGCTACTGAAATGATCGGCATTATTATTTTTCCTAATAAGCTACTTCCAAAGGTAGAAAACCATTTACTTACTGAAGAGAAACTCTTACCAAGTCTCTCCCAGACACCGTCAACCTCCAGTTGGGTCAAGTCTTCAAGCAATTTCGTAATATTCTTAATATATCCCTCAATACCTTTACTTTTGTCAGGGATATAAGTACAGCAGTGTTGAATTTTCAAAATGCCACAGACTCCACCCTCTTTTGCCAATAAGATATCAAGGGCAAGTCGATTTTGCAAAACCATTGATCTGATTGCAACCATTTCGGTGTCAATCATCATGAACCCACCAGCAGTATCTGTCGATAAACGATCAACCACTGTGGACACTTTTCGAATTTTATGTAAATTCAGAACGACTCCAACTGATGGTATCAGTGCACCAAAAGTGTCACCTATTATGTCTGTGAAACTAGCTCTCTTATTACGTGTTAGTCCTTGTTTTATTTCATTGATTCTGTTATTACTTTTGTCTACATGGTAGACCTTTGGGAAAACAATTGCAAAATAACAACTACCATACCAATGTGCAGGCAACCTGTAATAGGCTTTCTTACCACACACATAATAGACTCCCGGAAAAACAGGATCAGTTCCACCCTTCAATCCCAAACCTCCAGTAATTTAGAAAGTATGCTCACATTCACTAGTACCAATGAAATAATTATTATAATTAGTCTTTAGTCTAAGCAAGCAGATTTTCCCTTTTTGATACCAATCCAGGGACATTGCAGCATATGTCTCGCCTTTCTCATAAGTTCCTTCTCTAAAAGCCCATGGTGGTACCTGTGACTTCTGTTCAGCAGCTTTTCTTTGAAACTTTCTCTTCTATACTCTACCATATCTATGAACACCTTTTCTTCAACCCGTAAACTACATGTTAGATTGTTTTTGTAAGCATATCCTATATCTACTGTCTTAGTAATATGGAATAATTCTCCCATATAACGTGCATTTTTACTACTTATAACCTTGTTCAGCTCCTTTATAATAGGTATTTCTGAAAATACTAAATTTATATTGGAATAATGATACTCTAGCTTCCCCGTCACGTAAAATAGGCTGGTTAAAATACTGCAAGACACACCATATGTTAAAGGTAGGTGATGATAGGTCACCCCCTCTGAGACAGACGAAGGTAATTGCATGCACACATAACAATCACTCACATTCATTGTGTTAACATACTCGTACAGCAATTTAGTAAAAACATTTAACGAGAAATCACGAATTGATTTATCATGATGGAAAATACTTCCATCTACTTGTTCTATGTTAGTATTAGGGGTTTCTTTAGTAACATCACTCACTCTTTCACTTATTACATCATTAGTATTGTTTCCATTATTAGTTACCATTAGAATAGGTACAATGACAGTTAATAATATCCACATAAATGTCAGTAAAAAGACACTACATAAGCAAGCTTTAATACATCTACGTTTTAGACTAGATTTTGGATGTTCAGTCACTTATGCTTCGGCCATTTTTGTATTCTACTAAAAAAATATAAAAAATCTAAATTTATAGAAACTCTAAACTTACTCAAAAATTTCTGAAAAATAGTGTAATCCTACACTTCAAGGCTTTTCTTCTTTACCTCTTTCTTTTATTTCTTTTCTTTAAGTCTTCTGAGTCATTCAATTCATTTCTACTGGCAAGGTTTCACCTTAATTTTTCACAGTTCTTTTAAGGTGGTTTCAATTTGCTTTCATCCACTTGCTCAGTGTCAGTACCGTCTTTTTCTTCACTTGGATCTGAGCTTTCAATTTCTTCCAAGATCACGTACGTCCATTCCAGTGCTGTGTATTTCTTGCTTGGAATTCTTACTCTCTTTGTTTTTCGTACTGAATCTTCTCCTGACTCTTCTTGTTCTGTCTGACTTGAGACCTCATTAAGTTGCTCTGGTCTTCTTTTTGACTATCTCCTCACAAGAGTGTATTTCAGTCTTTTCACTCCACTTGGCCAATTGTCACCTTTTCTTGGTCTTTTAGTTTGAGCTACTTCTTCATCTTCTTTTTCTGGTTCACAGGTTCTTTTACTTGGCCTTTCTTTTATCTGTTCTTTTTGTTGACTTTCAGCAACTTCTCTTTCTTCTGATTCAACAATAATCTCTCTTTCTTCTGGTTCAACAGCAGACTCACGAGACCCAGTAGCTGGTGCCCACTCTACTTGACTTGTGCTTGGCTGTTCATCATCAGTTTGTTCTTCAGAATCTGTCACTTTAGATTCTTTAGCTTCACACACTTCAGCCTCTGGTTTTTGTCTTTGGTTTACTAGTTGCTGCTCTTCTTGTCTTTCAAGTGGACTTGGGACTCGTCTGGAATGGCTCGCATGGCTCCAGTTTGGCAAACCACCACACTTTACTGCTGTCGTCGTCACCAGAATCACTTGGTAAGGTCCGTTCCACCTGGGTTCTAAACACGATTTCCTCACGTGTTTCTTCACGAGAACCCACTCTCCAGGACTCAGATAATGAGCTTGATTCGGCTCTGTCGTAGTGGTATTTTCTCCAACCTGGTGAGACACAGAACGCACCAGATCACCCAATCCTCTGCAATAATCAAGCACTAGATCATCAGATATATTCATCAGTTTGTTAGCTGGTATAAATGCTTGTCTCATTGCTCTTCCCATTAGGATTTCATGAGGACTCAATCCCGTCTTTTTGTCAGGAATGCTTCTAAGACTCATTAATACAAGGGGTAAAGCGTCAGGCCATCTCAGTGTTGTGGATGCACACACCTTTCCTAATCTAGATTTTATTGTGCCATTTATCTGCTCAACCACTCCAGATGCTTCGGGTCGATAGGCACAATGCAGCTTCAGCTCAATCTGTAATGCTGCACAAATCATTCGAATTATCTCATTGTTAAAATGTGTTCCTCTATCTGTTTCTAAAGTGACTGGAAATCCGAATCTAGGGACCAGTTCTCTTTGCGACAGTAAGACTGTCATTCCTTCTCGTTGGATAATCTTCCACCCAGCGAGAAAGCAAACAGACAACAACCAACATATATTTCAGCCCATTGCACGGGGGAGCTCAATGAAATCCAACTGGAGTCGGGTGAATGGTCCTGCTGCCTTTCCAATTCGTCCTCAACTAACAACTGTCTTTCTGCCTGGATTTTGTTGCTGACAGGTGATGCACCTCTGGCAAAGACTCTCTGCAATGACCCTGAACTTTGGGTTATACCATGACTGCTTGAAGAGCCTGATCATAGCATCTCTTCCAACATGTGCAATTCCATGGTATACCCTTGCCATTTGGGATAGTAAACTATCTGGCATGACTGGTCTTTTGTCTATATAGACCCACACTTCGTCCTCTGCTCTCTTTCTGCAGCCTGAATTTATCCAAATTCCCTTTTCCTCATCACTTGCTTCTTCCTAGATGTCTAATTTCATCCCAAGTTTCAAATGAAGAAGAGAACATAAGATGGCAATTGGTATTTTTCTTTTCCATCCCTCTGTTTAGGGCCATTAAATTTCGTGCACAGAAACGCGCTACTTGATCCGCGTATCTGTTGCCCTTCGTCACAAAATCATCTCCTGATTTATGTGCGGAACATTTGACCACTGCAATCTTTTTGGGCAATTGTAAAGCATCCAATACATCTTTTACAGTTTTGCTGTTCCTTATTGGGGAACCTGAAGAAGTCAGAAATCCCCTTTGCATCCATAGCTGACCAAAATTGTGGACAACCCCGAAACCATATTGACTATCAGTAAATATGGTTACCCTCAGGCTTTTGGAAATTTTGCACGCTCTAATCAGAGCTATCAATTCAGCAATTTTGGCAGAGTTTACCCCTTTTAGACAGGATGCCTCTAAGACTCCCGCTATGGTGCAAACAGCATAGGCAGAACATAGTTCACCGTTCTCATTTCTTAAACATGATCCATCAACAAACATCACACAGTCTGGTTCTTCTAATGGAATGTCCTCAACATCGGGCCTGGGTTTTGTGCACAACTCTGTGACATCCAAACAATCATAATCCGCCTCCTCTCTTACTTCCTCACAATACGAATTCGGCAACAGGGTTGCCGGATTTACGGTAGTGCACCTTACCACAGTCACATTTTCAGCACCCAAGATCACTCTTTCGTAACTAGTCAGCCGACTAGAAGTAATATACTGCGTCCTTGTGCGTGTCAAAAGGATCTCAACTGAATGTGGCACATACACCTTGACTGGATGTCCCATCACAATTGCTTCACTCTGTTCCAGACTCACACAAGTGGCAGCTACTGCTTTCAAACAGCCTGGTAACGCTGCGGCCACTGAATCCAAAGTAGCAGAAAAATATGCTACTGAACGTCGTGCCATTCCATGTTTTTGAGTTAAAACTGAAAGTGCACACCCATCTCGTTCACAACAGTACAACACAAAATCCTTTGCATAATCTGGCATTCCCAATGCAGGTGCTTGACAAAGACTGTTTCGCAATTTAGTAAAAGCTTCCATACTTTCATCATCCAACACAATCGGATCTTTCAAATCTTTTCGTGTCAACCTCTGTAGAGGTTTTGCAATCAGTGAGAATCCACTGATCCACTGTCTGCAGTATCCAACCATTCCCAAGAACATTCGAACTTCTCTCTGAGTTTTGGGTGGACTCATTTGTTTAATTACACTAATTCTTTCTGGTGTCACCTTTCTGACTCCTTTTTCTATTTTGTGTCCTAGGTACTGGACTTCCTGTTTACAGAATTGCAATTTTGCTGGTGACACTTTGTGTCCTCCTTCTGCCAAATGGTTCAGTAAGGCAATGGTATCTGTCACACATGCCTCTCGTGTGTTATCACGCAACCATCCTACATACAAGATACCACTGATATCTTAAGATATTTAGACAATGTGGTGTATGACCCTGACCATCAGTTTCTGGTTACCATCGACATTGAGTCACTATACACCAACATCCCCCAGGAAGCAACGCTGGTGGCGGCAGCTCGCGCCTTGGGGGAATGTGAATGGTTTTATGATACACCCCAGACATGTGTGCTACAATGCATTGAGATAGCACTAACACGCAATTTTTTTGCATATAAAGACCAACTATATCTCCAGACGTCCGGGACTTCAATGGGGGCTACTTTTGCCCCCAGTCTGTCCTGCATTTATGTAGGCCAGTTTGAATCCAACTACATTAATCATTCCATCAATCCCTTCCAGAGGAACATTGTCCTCTGGAAGAGATTTATTGATGATGTCTTATGTATTTGGACTGGGACAGAAGAGGAGTTACAGCAGTTTCTTAACTGGCTCAATACCTTGGATGGATGTCTCAAATTCACTTGGACAGTGAGTAAAAACACAGCCACATACCTGGATTTAGATATACAGGCGAACGATAACAAACTCCAGACCTGTGTACATCAAAAGCCCACTAATAAGAACTCACTCCTTCATTATAGATCTTATCACCCGAGGGCCCTGCGAGACAATCTGCCGGTGGGGCAGTTTCTGCGTTACCGCAGAAATTGTACGTCCACACAGAGTTATCTTGAACAAACGGAAGAACTGTCCAACAGACTGGAAGATCGTGCATACCCCAAAAAAGTTATAAAACAGGCCAGGAAGAGAGCGTTAAATACACCTAGAGATGCCCTCCTGGAAAGAACAAATAAGGTCAAAAGTGAATGTATTCCAGTGGTCACTACGTTTGGGCCCTGTTCAACCAAGATCAGACAGATCATAAGAAGACACTGGCATTTACTCAGTACTGCCTCTATGAAAATGCCTCCACCTAGATTCGCATTTAAACGGTCCTCTAACTTGCGTGACCGCCTTGTGCATACACGTCCTGTGCAGGAGTCTAGGGAACCTGTGGCATCGCCGGGACACTACCCCTGCGGGGGCTGTTCGGTCTGTGAATTGACAACAGCTACCAAGAGTGTCACATGCGCAAATGGAAAAACATGGCATTTGAATAGGTTCAGTAATTGCAACACGGCTAATGTTATATACAGAATCACATGTCCTTGTGACCTACACTATATTGGCCTCACGACCCGCAAGGTCAAAGTTAGAATGCAGGAGCATGTGAGCACGCTAAAAGCTGGTAAACTCACGACGAAATTTGTTCAACATTATGTTACCCTGAAACATAAATACAGGGACATACGATGGGTGGTACTAGAAAAGGTTCTAGGTGATCAGCAGAACATGGAGAGCAGACTGGCCTCCAAAGAAGCACGTTGGATATATCAAGAGGGGCAGACCGGAATGGGCTCAATGATTCTATTGAATGGAACAAAGTGGTACCCTTTTAAAACTGGAGTTAGCCTCAGAATGTATATTGCACTGTTGATGGCTGAATATATGTGAACAATAACACAGTAGGGCTGAGGGTCTGTATTGCTTGAGCAGACACCTCACCAAATCCTTAATTACTTCACCAGAGTTGAAGAGTGTAGTTTTTACTTAAGGAGGAGGTGATATAGATTTCAGTAGTTGTTCTAAATATTTAGAAAACAACTCTTTTGAAAAATTAATTTTATCAATTTTTTTTTGAAAATTGATATTTGACAAAAGGAATGTGGAGTGTACCTTGGCAATTAACAACCACCCATGATTTATATACACATTTCATAATGTGTAAACTACCAAGAGTAGACTTCATCGGGCTTATATCAGCCGGCGAGAGACATTCCAAAATGGCCGCCGTGTTCACTGACAAAATTAGGAGTCATCTGCAAGGACCGAAGGCAGGGCGGGTCCAATTAGTCTGAGCCAGCGTGCGTAGCCCTATAAATACATTACAGTGAGAGGAACACGATGAGGTGCTGAGCGGTGGCTGGTAACCCGAGGAGTCTCGGTAAGATGCGTAAAGTTGATCGACGGAGGAATTTTCCTCCGGTATATCACAAAAAACCCCGGGAGTGTGGTAGCCCCAAGGTTGAAGAACCGCCACTTAGTAGGAGGGGTACCGACTTTTTAATACAACTGCTCACCGTAATGCATCAAGGGTGGTAGCAAGTAGAGTGGTTTGCTAGGATAAGCGGTCTTGGCACACAGAGTAGGCATTAGGGAGGTATATTTATATTTATGTGTCCCGCCTACTACACAGGGGAACGTTTTATTTTATTTTCCCATCGCCACTGGAGTTCAATACGGGTGTTTAAAGGACCCGGGAGAATATTTGAAACCCCTTGTCTTTTCTCCCATATAGACTGACTGAAAGAAGTGACTGAGCCGGATGCTGTGTCTGTGGACTAGCACACACACACAGGGTTAGAAGTATTTTCATGAGGTTGCAGGTATGCTGAAGATTGGCAACCTCTCGGTAAATATAGCGAATGCGCTGTCGATATTCCCCACCAGTAGCACCACAAATACACGTTGTGGTTTTTAGTGTGCTACATGTGTTACAGGAGTTTTTCTCTTGTTTTTAGCGCGATGCCTGTGCTGATATATGTGGTGTTGAAATGTGTTGTACGTTCTCTGTCTTTTGTAGGTTTGATAAACAGAGGAAAGTGGTGCAGTGAGGACGCTGACCCTACCCTGATGAAGTTGCCGCAAATTTCTATGGGCAATGAAACATGTTGGTTTTAATGGAGCAGACACACAGCTAAGAAATAAAGTAGTTCAGCTAGTGGTTGTCGAGCTCGGTTTTAGACTTAGGTACACCGGTTGTTCTAATGCTAGACCTTGGTTTCCTATATAGGGTTTATGCATTGTGCACGAACATACACAGTCTTTGCACTTTTTCTTTTCTCCTCACTCTTTATTTTGTTGCAAAAGTTGGCAGTTGCTAATGATGAGAACCTGAGGATACAGGCGAGTATCAGTCTGTAAACTCCCATGGTGCTACTCCCGTGAGGCACTGCCTTCTTTGTTCCCACTTTTTCACCTCCCTTTTTCACTCTTCTTTTTGGTGATGCTTGAGGGGGTCACAGTTTGTAGATATAGTACAACACATGCGGTTTAAAAATAGTGATTTTAGACACTTGATAGCAGATGGGAGATATTGATCCACTGTTGCGGCACACAATATTTTGTGCCTGAGAAAATATAGGTGGACGTCTATAGGAGTCCAGACTACTAACAGAGCAGGTCTTTGATTGTATTGAAGTCTGTGAGTGGGGGCGACCTGTTCTGTTTTTCTCCCCCTTGGCTCCTAGTTGTGATTAGCATCAATATACTGAACCAAAACTGAATTTCCTGGCATAGCTAAAGTCTCCAAACATCTTTTCAGAATCTGATTAAAAATTGAAGGACTCTCTGTGTACCCTTGAGGAACTCTGCACCATGCCAAAACATGGTCTCCGAACCGAAATGCAAACAAATACCAGCTTTCCGGATGTAAAGGAATCGAGAAAAATGCTTGGCACAGATCAATCACTGTGTACCATTGAGTATCGCAGGAAATTTGGTAAAGGATCACTGCTGGATTTGGGACTACTGGACAACAGGGTACTACAATTTTATTGATTTTTCTTAAATCCTGCACTATTCTATATTTTCCACTGGGCTTCTTAATTCCTATAATAGGCGAATTGCAAGGACTACTCATTATTTCTTTCAGAAATCCCTGTTGAATCATTTGGTTAATCACAGGAGTGACTCCTGCAATTACTTCCGGACTCATTTTGTACTGAGGGGTGTTTGGATATATGGCACCCTCTTTCACCATAATCTGAATCGGATCTACATTTGTCATTAGGCCAATCTCCTTTCCTGTAAAATCCCATACATCCGACCTCACTGTACTTTTTAATTCTTCGGGCAAATTCTCTTCTGTTAGAAGTGAAAACAACTCATCCACTTCGATCCCTTGCTTCGCTAACATCATCTTGAATTCGACATCCTCATCAGGTGTCTGAAACACAATACCATCTGGCGTACAATAGATGGTACAATTCATTTTGCACAATAAATCTCTTCCCAAGAGATTTACTGGACTCGAGTCACATACCACGAAACGATGCATGTCTCTGAAACTCCCAATATGAACTTCTATTGGATTTGTGACTGGGGTTCTAATATGCTTATTTGAGACTCCTACAACCTGGATAGTTTCTCCCGAGAGGGGTAGGTTCGGAATTTCTGCTGCTCTCACAGTAGAACGGGTAGCACCAGTGTCCACTAGGAATGTAATATCATTACCTTCCACTTTTCCGTCAACAAATCTACTGCCAAAGACGCGCCAAGTACGCACTCTTCCTTCCCCCTCAGGCACCGTCATTGGGACGAGTCTGAATCACTCTCATTGCACTGCAACCAGTATTGCAGAACCATTTGCACATTTTGATTCTTACCAACTTGATCACCTCCGTGAAATCCAGTGTTTGCACTGTACCTCTGCACTTGAGCATTCACATTATTGGGCATAGGAGCTTGTGGCACCTATAACTGTGGAGCAACTACCTGCTGCTGCTGTTGATTCACACCCACCTCATTCTGCATCTGTGGATTTCAATTTTGATTTACCCCATTATTCTTTTGAGCAGATCTACACTCGTTCTTCCAATGTCCATACTTTCCGCACGCATGACAAGGAAATTACTTCTTAGCCTCTTCTTTACTCATTTTACCTCTACCTCTACCTCCACTGGGTACCTGACCATTTTGATTCTGACCATTCATTTGATTACCTGTTTGAGAACCACTGTTTACTTCTTGCTGCTCTGCTACCTTCACTTGTGCCCACATCATTTTCTCTTTTAACTTTTTATGTCTTGATTCAATGTCATCAATACAATACTTCGCATACCTCAAAATTTCGTCAATTGTTTTGCTCTGCCAACAAATCAAATGCTGCTGAATCATATTACTAATCTCCGGTTTCAATCCAAACACAAACCGATACACAAAATGTCCTATATCTTTGTCTCCAATATTCTCAAACCCGCTGTACTGTTTAAATACTTGCAAAAACCTTTCATAGTAGGCATATACTGACTCCTTTGGTTCTTGAGTTGTTCTGTCTATCTTAACCCAATCTGTTTCCTTAGGGGAAATTTTCCCTTTCAAAAAGGTGATCACCTGATTATACTTTCTCATCACCTCATCATATGGTGCACCTGTTTTAGGATCTCTAGGATATTCTTCTTTTGGCCAATCAACAGTAATCTTATACTCTGTCCACTGAACGACAATCTCAAACAACCCATCTAAATCCTTTAACAACACCTTTGAAACTTTCACAAACCTCTCTACCTGTTTGTACCACTCAACAGGTTTCTACCTTAACTTGGGAAAATCATTCGTAAAGGATAATATATCCTGTCTCGTCCAAGGTACGTGAACATATCCACCACCTGGAACTTCTCTCATCAGACACGCCCTTTCAACTTGTTCTGTCTCTCTCAACGGAAACATCGACGCTCCTTTAACTGCTGCCTCATCTTTCTTTTTCGTCCATCTACCTTTCCACCGTTCTACATCTCCCCATTTTTTCAGAATATTCATCAACTCTTTTATCTGTAATCTTTTACCCTACGCATTCAAACTCTCCAAATCCTTTTCAGTAAAGGCCAATCTGTATGATTTCTGAAGCACCTTTGACTTCTCTATGTCTATTCCATATTCAATAGCAGCCTCTGCTATTTTCTCATGAAGATTCCTCGTTCTCCAAGTAATACTTTTACATAAAAAGAACAGCTCTTCATCTCGGTAAGTCCCTAGTCTGTCTGGACTTATTGTACCAATAATCATCTCTTCCAAGTCTACTTTCAATTGGCTCACATTTATACTCTGTGGTTGAGGTTTTCGTTTTTCCATTCCCTTTATCCAATCATTCAATTCCTCTGGTAAAGGACCTGCTGAACTCCCTGTCGTTGGAATGACGCTCGTCCCTATTCTCCTTGGATCTATTTGTATACTTCTTCTAGGGGTTTCTGTTATCATCTCACAAACCGGATGATCTAACAATGTAGTATTTGTGTCAGCCTGTCCATCCTCATCCGCTACCGTCACCATTCCGCTCCTGACGCTACTCCTTGGAACTGCCAATGTATGTACTTTTGATATATTCTGTTTTTCTCCATACAATGGAACTACGGGACCAATTGTTACTGGTACCGTCAATGCTTCTGCATTTAAACTTAACTGATTTATTTTCTGGATCTGCTCTACTCTTGTCTTATTTAATATGTCCATTTCTTTTTCTCGTACTACTCTAGCTATTTCCGTAGCCTGTGGAATTAATGGAGTTCCCATTAGTGGTGCACTCGGAGTCACCTCACCTGAATTTTCTTGATATGGCGGAGGTCTTTTGGTCATAACGTCCTCTAACAACTCATCATCAGAATCGTTCGGATCATATCTTAAACTTGAAGTCTCTATATTTTTCTTTTTCTCTTTAACTTTGCCTCCTGTCTGATCTTCAGCAACTAAAACTGGGTACAAACCCTCAGTTACTACAGCTCTCCTCCATCTTTTCATTTTATCTTCTCTTCTCTCAAAAGGATATCTAGTCATTAAATTTCTGTATCTCCTACCGCCTCGATATTTCTCTCTTTCGAATGCTTCTACTTCCCATTCCTCTAGCGCTTCATACTGTGTAGGTCTGGGATTTGGCTCTAGTGAATTCATTCGATCTCTCAAATTCTGCAAAATCCTTACATTAAACGAACCATGCTGTGGAAAAGCTATAACACCATCATCCTTTGTGTATTCCACCCAATTCTCTAACCAAGTACACATATGGTATCCTCGCTCCAACATCATATAGGAAGCAGGCGTTCTTGAAGGTGGAATAGGAATTCCATCTCAAGTCACTATTGGTTTGTCCTTTTTAAAGAAATTCTTTATTTTCTTAAGCAACTTCATTTTCCGACTCTTTACGCTAATGTATCTCAACAAAACAACAAGGAAACCTTTCTGTAATTCTACTTATTCTAATTGTCAGTTCTCGTCCTATACCATCGCGACTCACACCAACCGTCCAATCATGGCTCTCTACGTATCTGCTATCTCAACCAATACCAGCGCGGCCCACACCAATCGGCCAATCAGAGCTTACTTCACGCTCGCTGCCTGACCAATGCCAGCGCGGCTTTTTCTGACGTCAGTATTACTCCTTCTACTGACCCTCCCTTTACAAATTAATACGGCAATGTATTTCTAAGTTTTCTTAATCAAATTTCTTGTTAGTAACAACACAAAACAATGCTACCTTGTCTGTTCCACTAAATAAAAAGATAGTTTTCACTTTTCAAGAGAAATTCTTTCACTTCAAGTAAAACAACGACCAGCTCTATTATACACCCAAACAAGCTACAGGTGGACTTAGTACTCCTCTAGGGATAGTGCCAAAGTTTTGCAAGAGGACTTTTTGGTGTAAAAAGAGGTCTTGGTACTCCTCTGGGGATAAGGCCAGAGTTTCGGAAGTGGACCCTTCGCTATTTCAGATACTCTACTTACATACGAAATTGTCCCTAAATATAACACCTACAGCCTTCCGCCGTACAGTATTATAACAACAGACAAAGTACTTCTGCAGTGTGATTTCTTTATCCACACTCTTCTTCTGCCTACTTCAGGCTAAATTTCCATCCCGGGATTTCTCAGGTAACTCCGTACCTGTACTTCTGGACAACATAGAACAAAACACTAACTTTTCTTGTTAAAAACATTTAATCAATAATCAATAATTATTACCAAACTAATCAATAATTAAACCATCCTCTGCTACCAGAAAACTGATCCAGCGCTACACTTTATCAGGGATGGATACTCTTCAATATTTCATACAAATGGCCCATACACATTCACCCAACTCATAAATCCCTGTCGCGCTGGGGGTCAAGTTTTAATGATGTGAAAAATGTGTTTCCTTCACAGGTTCATGTTTAACATTTCTAAATACATAACTAGACCTGTATATCAACTCTCTTTCCTCTCGGTTGATGGACCAATTAGTTGAGTAGTTGATGGTAATAATAGTACTATCTAACTATCTAACGAGCTAAATAATCACAGACTCTCGGTATGATTAATAAAGTTTATCTTAAATGAATGTAAATGATTAATGCTCATCGCATACAGGTTACAATGCAAACAAAGAATCTCACAAAAGGGAGAGAAAATCAATCAGCAAAATGCAAACAGTGTCATACTCATCATCAATGTACGATATGCATATGAAGGAGTGGATAGATGAAGAGACATAAGTTTCAGCAAAATAATACGAAACAATATACATATGACAGAGTGGATAGATGAAGAGACATAAGTTTCAGAGACAAAAAATGCATTTGCAAATAATTATGCAAAATACGAGTAATGAGGATAATACTAACCCAAAGGATCAGTGAAATACCACCCTCCTGGCCAAGGGAGTAGTGGGGGTCTCCTGAAATAGAGTCAGGAAACAAAGATTTCAGGAATCAGGAACTGGACAGGGACAGGAACAGCTAGGCCTCTCTGCAAACCGACGGACAGCGACGCATCACCCCACTCTCCTAAGCTTCAGCTTCTCTGCTCTCTTCAACTCTGCACGCTAACCACACCCCAAAGGCACCCCAGTTATACCCTAAAACCTACATGTCCAACCCACATTAGTTGAAACATTTCACAAAATTCGGCTGCTCATTGGATGATTTGGGAGGTGGTTTGTCACACCACCATGTTCTCATTCAATAATTCTACATGCTCATTGTTCTACATCCTTTCTCATGACATAATTCTTGACTCATTTATTTATTTTAATACTAGCAACATTCCATAGGTTTCTCAGCCACTACCGCGGAAGAAGTCTTGGGTCCCACGGCCAGTCTCATCTTTTGGCAGGCAAACAATGTTTTCTGAGCTGAGCAACCTTGGACTTTTGCTTTTCATTTGCAGTGTTCAGCGTTTCTGTCTGTTTTGTCAGGTCGTTCACGCTTTTTCTCCAGCCCCTCATCTATCATGACAACTTAGGAAAATGCAGGCCCATTCGGCTCACTATGACGAATAACACATATACATTCATTAATTACATGGAAATGCACCTTTCACTGTTTACCTCCCACCTTTGCACTATCCCCTGTTAATATTTTCTTAGCATAAGCTTCATGCAAAGCGGCATTATTTATTATCGTTTTAAAGCAAGATGCAAGATGCGAAATGCGGCCTAGACATGCATTAATTTTGTTTCTTTCGAAACGCAATGTAAAATGCGGCCTAGTTCTTTCATGCATTAGTTCACATTAGTGCATACATGCGCAAAGCGGTTTCCCATGTGGTTCATGTGATTTGCATGTTAGTTTTCACTGCACACTGTTAGTAAGTATTATGGGGGAGTTAATTCGAGCAGGTTTCTTTTTGCAAAACCCTGCTCTATCAATTACAGAGAATAGTGAGTAAATTACAGCTAATAGATTACAACTCATGCACTGTCGACCTAGTCTTTTTGATTTTTAAGAGAATAAAATGTGTGCCAATGAGACAGACACTATTAAATGTGATGAAACCACAACATAATACTAATTCGTCAAGGCCATTAAAGCTAAGGCAGTGTCAAACATAGGTCAGATGCGTTGGACTCAGCTTTTCATCTTTTTGAAGACAACTGTTACCTCAATTGTGTACTAACACACACACACATGCATGATGATCTGGGTAATTGCATAAACGTGCCATTAACGCACTTGCATGCACACACACACATACGTACACACGTACACACACTCTCTCTCTTCAAAACATGAATACACAGACGTAGACGTGCACACTTGCTTAGGAAGGCAGAAACACATGCAAATGGAGTGCATACATTGGCTGCTCCAATTCACCATTACAAGTTGTCAGCTCATACTTGTTAAATGTTTGATGAACCTCTGATTGTCTACTTTTTATTGGTTTCATTCATAAAAGTGCCCTCTATTGTCACACTCAATGGATTTATATTGCAAGCTGCAGCCACCAGTGTGTTGCCTTGTATCACTGTTGCCTTTACCAGGGAAGACATCCTTAGGCATGGAATGTAAGAGTGCTGCTTTGCCAGACCTAAATATGGAGGGAAAAGTGATGTGTGAGGAACAGGGCTTTCATCTTCACACAGTCCTATTGAAACAAAGAGAATGGCTAGGATGAATTCCTAAGCAATACTTAAGCAAGAGGGAATGCCCTCAAGGAAAACATGGTAAAATTGGTTTATACCTTATTGGCATATTTAATTTACTTGTAAGTCCCTAGTAAAGTGGCACTACCTGTGCCCAGGGCCTGTAAATTAAATGCTACTCGTGGGCCTGCAGCACTGTTTGTGCCAGCCACTTAAGTAACACTTTAAACTTGTCTCAGGCCTGCCACTGCTGCCTGTGTGTGCAGTTTTAAACTACCATTTAGATCTAGCAAAATAACCCTTTTGCCAGGCCCAAACCTTCCTTTTTAATACATGTAAGTCTCACCTAGGTGGGCCATAGACAGCCAGGAGGGCAGGGTGCAATGTATTTGAAAATTAGGACATGTACTTTTAAGTATTACATGTCCTGGTGGTGAAAAACATTTGTTTTTCTCTACTGCAAGGCCTTCCTTTCCCAAAGGAAAACATTGGGGTTACCTTATTACATTTAATAAGCAGTATTTTCCAAATGGGAATAGGTGTTCATTTTTGGTATCTTTGGAATTGTAATGAAAAATCCTAACTTATGGTGAAGTCGGATTTTAAATTACAATTTTGAAATGCCACTTTTAGAAAGTTGACATTTTCCTGCCTTAGCCATTTGGTGCTGGTAGCCTGTCTCTGGGTCGCATGCCTGGGTGTAGCTGACAGGTGAGCTTTGTGTATTCCTCTTAGATAGCCACACACAACAGAGCTTAGGTGTGCCTGGATGGGTCATCATTGGCAGGATGGGAGGGAGGAGCTGGGCACACCCCTACTTACACTTGGATAGGCTATGTCTTGCCTCCATGCAAAGGATTGCATACCCCCTGTGGTTAGTCTGGAGCCAGGGCAGGGGAGGCAGGGAGCCTGTGCACTTCGAAAGGAAGCCTCCAGCAGCTTCTCTCCCACTTCAAAAGCAGAACTCAGTATAAATATTGGACCTTACTCACCAGCCCTTCACTACACTTCTGGACCTGTGGATACTCTGCCAGGAAGAAGGACTGCAGTGGTGCTGAAAGGACTGCCACTTAGCAGGACTGCTGTTCTGAAGGACTGCTTCTCTGCTGTGCTTCACCTGCTACCTGCTTCCCTCTGGCCTCAGTGAGAAGGCCTGGACCTGCATCTCTTGAACCCAGAACCCCAGAGTGACTCCAAGGGCTACCTGGCTGACCTTGTCATGTGTCTTAGTTAGGCCCAGGGAGAAACGCTGCCATTTTTGCCATGTACGTTTTTCCCAAGTTACTTTCTCTTTCACACGATGACTTTTGACACACATTTGCCTGCGTGACAATGCTGGATTCGTTTTTCTGAAACTACATTGCTTACAGATTCTACTTAGGATGAACAATATCACGACACCTTGAACACCACGTACAAGGCCTCAACACACATTGTGCAAATGTCGTCATTTGTTTTCATCTATAAGGCAACACAGCTATCAATAGATCATAACAATGTAGGCCTGACTAAGGTCTCGGCTCGAGAGCAAGGATACTGTTTGTTATAAATAAGCAAGCATTTCCGGGTTGAGGCAGAGGAGCACTTGCTTTCATTGCGAGGTCACTATACGCTGAAACCTCAGCCCAGCTGCTTGCTGATCCCTCTGCGAGGATGGATGTCTAACCTGTGACCAAGACGGGAACCTACATTCTTTCCCTTCAGGTAATGGGGGTTGGATCATCCAATAGGGGATTCTTGGCAGAACACACACATACACCCTAGGCATCTAGCTTACGGAACGTATCATTTGAGTACGCTATATATACATATATATTGTTTTTATATGCCTGCATATATACACTGCTTTAGCAAGATGGTGGAGCTTTTCATTCTGTTCTCTGTCCTTATATTGCTAATCACTTTCATCTGCTTCTGTCTATTGATCATTGTGGCACATAAATTCTATACCAGAATCACGATGGCTCAATAATATTGAAAAACGCCTTTCTTTGTATTCCTTGTATATTTCTGTGACAGAAAGAGAGCACGAGTGACTGAGAGAAAAGGTTCTAGATCTGTTACCACGATCCCTGGGAGGGCTCAGGATTGTCATGTTCTGTGGTTGCCAAAACTATTTGCTACCCGTCTAGGTTTAGGAGTGCACATGGTAGCATTGTGGGCTAGCTGGTCTCTAGGAAGACATATCCTGCGGGGGGAACGGAATCAGTCTGGCACCATCCCTACGTTTACCTTGTCCAGCAAACACGCAAATCCCACTGGAATGTGGAGAACTACATGACAACCTCATGATCAGAGATGCAACAGGCTTCCAACAACCCTGCACCTGGACTCTGCCATATGTGAGTCTATCCTGCCAAGTGGTGTCACACTAGTCCTTGACCCTTGTAAGTGGGTTTAAGGTGCTGTGCCAGCCTCTCTGGATCCAACGGAACTGACGCATTCCCTCTGCAGCACTGCGCAAACTCGAGCAGAACCAATGCATCGCCACTGCTGCGTGGATCAGAACTGTTGCAAAGACACGCATCGCCACCACAGCTTTTTCGGAACCACCACTGCGTGATGCATCCTGGATGCAGGTCCTCGCATCCATCATCGACGGCAGCCTCGATAACAACGTCGTACTCCACATCGCAGCCTCACAGCTCCTCGGAACTTACGCATCGTCTCGACTGTACGACGCATCCTCAACACCGGACTTCACATTGCAAGTCCTCGTCGATGGGATCCTTGATGATGACTCAGGAACTCGCGTCGCAGTTTGCCTCACCGGGAACAGATGCCTCCCTCCGGCTGCACGACTCATCTTCGACGCGGATCCTTGCAACGTTCTGCAAACCAGGATTTAAGGTACTTTATTCAGCTGACTTAACTGAGTCCCTGTGGCCGGCCCATGCTCCATTGCGGTCAGCCTGAACTTGTGACTTTGTACCGGTCGGCGTGACCAGATATCCACAGTTGGCGCCTTTTGCTTTTTAGTGCTATTTTTGCTAAAATCTTTAAAGTGAATATCTCCGGTTCTACTGATTGGATTTTTGTCGTTTTCATCTTGTTTTATTTAGTAAAAAGGTTCTCTTGTTTTCTAATCTGGTGTGGGATCCTTTCTGTGTGGTGTTTCACTTTATTACTGTTTGAAGTGTTGCACAAATACTTTACATATTGCCTCTAAGTTAAGCCTGACTGCTCTGTGTCAAGCTACCAGGGGGTTGAGCACAGGTTAATTTAGGGTTGGCTTGTGCCTCACCCTGACAAGGAGTGCGGTTGCTGCTTGACCAAGGCTCCCACTCCAGTCAACCAAAAGCCCCATTTCTTACAGTGACGATTTTCAAAGGGATAACAATTGCGAGGATTAGAGATTTTTACGTGGTGTTCCTTTACATAACTCAGGTCCAAAGTAAAGTCGCTATTGTTGGTAAAGAAAATGCAAGTAGTTGGCCCATGAGCAAAGATTTGAGGAAGGATGTGCAAGTATTTGTTTTTTCATAGAGATTGAAATCACTCAGAAAAATCTGACCACGAGAGGAGATGAGTGGATCACTGCTGTAATCAAGGAAACAATTAAACTCTTTTTGCTGCCAGGTGGAAGGCAGATGATCTTCAGCCTCAGTTGTTTAGTTGCCATACATATAATAGCCACAGTGAGGCAATGGAAAATGAAGTTTATTAAGTTAATCAAATGGTGTTTATATGACTCCTTGCAGATAAAGGTAACATCTGAAAACAGTTGTTTTCTGTTCTGTTGAGGTGGAGGATGTTATAGCTTAGAAGTTATACAGTGAAATAGATGATGAGACGAATGCTGTAGTGTCAACGTGAGGTTTTGGGTGAGGACATATAGGGAAATTGCATAAGAACCTGTGGACCAAGAGTTAATTGAGGGCAGCTTTGAAGTGATATTGTTGGGACTGGAATGTCCCCTGCATGGTGTACAGGCATGCTCCCATGCCCAGAGTGCTTGACTGCATGTTTCACTGCTTGAGGTTTGGCCCTGGTGTCACATTAATTTAGCATGTGCACAGAGGCCTAGTCACTTGAAATGAGTATGTCCTGGAAGTGTCCTGTGATCTAGAGTGACAAACCAAGTGTGTCCTCATTGACTGACAGAGGACCATTGTCCCTTGTCATGGGCTTAGCGCATAGAGAGGGGGTGATGGCGTACTGCGTTTTGTGAATCCACAGTTGTGAGCAGACCTTTTTATCTGTGTCACTGGAGTGGAGGTTTACTGGCCAATTCTATGTCCTTTCCCAGCTCCTAGCTCTGACATCCCAAATGTATGTTGTGCTTATGTTATTAGCCTGCGTGATACATTTATGTTGAGTGTGAGTAAGCCAGAGTAAGAGGCCTGTGGGATCCATTTTGGATATTTCAAAACTGACCTCTGTACAAGATGGAGGTGAGGTTGTTATCCCATACAGTGGGAGTATATTTCTAACATTCCTGAAGCAGGGGGGAGACCTAGAAGGTGAATTGAGGAGAGTGGAGACTTTAGAAATTCAATTAGGCATTTTACTTATTAGGGAGTTGCAGATTAGTCTTCCTAAACAGTGTCATTTGGTGAATGGCAGGGTTGTGCAAGGTGAAAAAAACTTTAGATGGGCTTATTACATGCAAGTGTACAAACCACACCTCTTTGTGCCGCAGTTGTGGTTACTTCAGGTCGAAGACAATTCTGCTGTGAGAAGCATCACTCTTCAAAAATATGTAGGTGTCTGGAATCCCTTCAATGACTGATCCATTAGAGAGGCGTAGGCTAGAGTTTTAGTAAGAACAATCTACCCTGGCACAATAGCAATGAAGCCTCTTCAGGATAGCTGATGTGCAGTTCCTCCCCAGTGTAGGAAGCTGGTTCTTTATATAGTATACTAAAAAGAGGTACACAGTGCAAAGAGTCCAGGTATTCCCTAATAAGTGGACAGGGACTTGCTATAGCAATCCCAAGGTGCTATTCTAGAGGGGAGTGTGGTTGAGCAGTCTTTGGTTTATCAGAGAGGAGTGTTAGACATCTGAAATAGACACAGTCAACAAATGATGCACACGACTCAATAAGGAGATCCACACCTATTTATAAAAAATACCTCTTGTCTTTATATAACTTTTGGCACCAAGATCATCAAAATCAGGTAAGTACGTATCAAGTTATGAATTTTTACAGGTATGAAAAATCAACACTACAGTTTCTGAAGTGGTAATGTTATCCTATGGAGGAAAGACATACACTAAATACAGATACTTCACAGCGACTTACGAGACCAACCTCCTGGACTTAAGGTAAGTATGGGGCAAGGTCCAAGGCAACATCAGCAGGTCAACTCTGGTGAGCACTGGGCCGGCTGGGTGCACAGGTGCTTTTCAGCTTTGAGTGCCCAATGTTATCTTATGGGGGAAAAACATGTACTGCATTCTGGCACTTCAGAGCGACTTACGGGACCAATATCCTGGACTTAATGTAAGTATGGGGCAAGGTCCAAGGCAGCACCAACAGGTCACCTCGGGTGGTATTGGGGCGGCTGGGTGCAGAGGTGCTTTTCAGCGCCGGGTGCCCAATGTTAGTGAATAGGGATCATCCGGTCGAAAAGAGGCTGCAGGCTTGGATTGGGAAACCAGTCAGGCTGAACCAACAAGGGGGCTCAGGTCTCACAATGTTCGGGGATATGGGGGCACCTTCAGTCCACTTCCACTTGGGCCAGGGGCGACCGACACAGAGGCATCAGGTTTTTCACAGCTGAGTCACTCGCGGTTAGGGGGATGCACACAGAGGTTACAGGTGGCGAGGAGTCCCATTCTGGCAAACCCAAGGTGGGCTTCTTCTCTGGAGGGACGGGGGACCACGCTGCACCATTGGCCCACTTCCACTCAGACTTGAAGCAACGGGTGCAGTGGTGCTGGCCTGTGTTGGGTTTACAGGGTCCGAAGTCTTCACAGTTTTTTCTTTGGTATCTGCAGGGTGCAGGGAAGCAGCTTCACTGCTCCACAGGAGCTCCTGAGTCTTAGCAGAAGTGCTGGAGGTCATCGGGAACAGCAAACAGGCCGGCAGGGTTGGCGCCAAGTGTAAGAAAGTGCCCTCTTTTTGCATGGTTGTCCCCACTGTTTAACAAACTGCTGATGTACTTTGATTGAGTGTGCCCTGGGTTCCTGTCAAACAGGTACACAGGGCCTATGTTCTTTCCCAAACTGCATTAAAATCAAAACACAATTGGCACTCTTTGGCCACATGTCAGTCCCTTGTAAATGGTACCCCAGGTACCAAGGGCACTGTGGCCAGGGAAGGCTTCTAAGGGCTGCAGCACTTATTGTGCCACCCTTAGAGGCCCTGTACCATTACACACACAGACTGCCTTTGCAGGCTGTGTGTTTTGGTGCAGAACAAAGTAAAGAGTCGACATGGCACACATCCCTGTATGCCATGCCTAAAACCCACTGCCCTGGCATAGGTCAGCCACCCCTCTAGCTGAGTGCACTATACCAGTGGTGAGGGTACAGGTTCATGAGCCCTGTACCCCTACAGTGTCTAAGCCAATTCCTAGACATTGTAAGGGCAGTAATGCCATTAAGAGTATATGGTGCTGGGAGTTTGTCATTACGAACTCCACAGCATCATGATGGCTTTACTGAAAACTGGGAAGTTTGGTATCAAACTTCTCAGCACATTAAACCCACACTGAATCCAGTGTGGGATTTAATGAAAAATGCACTTAGAGGGCATCTTAGAGATGCTCCCTGAAAAAACGACCCAACACTAGAGTCCTTGCTCAGTGGCTGCTCACCAGCTGCCACCACTAGACATGTTTCTGGACCCCTGGGTCGAGGGCCTGCTGCTCTCGGGGGTCTGAAACAATGCACATCCTGGGATGAGGTGCCAAGCCTCCCCCCCATGATGGGCAGGGTCCACGAAGGGGAAGCTTCAAAGGCTTGCCGCCTTTATGAGCTTCCCCAGACCTTTGCTGCTTCCAGCAACTGGCTCCCACCGGTTCTGACCCCCACTTTGGGCGGGAGAATCAGCGGGAAAACCAAGTGAGGAAGGGAGGTGTGCCCACCTTTGCCACCCCAGAGGTGGGGGATGTGAGGTGAAGCACAGCAGATGTGGGGACCGAGCCAACCAGAGAGAGGCATATGCCCCCTCCCACTGGAGGGTGGCATAATAGGGTGTGTACCCACCCCAAGGAAGGGACCCATTGGTCCCAACCTTTACTTACCTGTAACGCCCCTAAATCTAGTATTATTGGGCGCCCCTGAACCTTGCCTCCAGAGACAAGAACTGACCAAGAAGAAAAGAAGAAGAAGGACCGAAGAAGCTGTGCTGAAGCTAAGAAGAGGAGGACGCCCACTGACTTGGCCTCAGCCCTACCAGCCTGTCCCCACCTCGAACATTCTCCAGCAAAATCCTGGTGTATCCTGCAGTTAGCTGCCTCAAGAACCCAAAGGACCTGCCCTGCCTTCCAAGCCAAAGACTTTGTCTCCTGTGAGCACCGGATTTGCTCACCCACAGACTCAGTCCCCAGCCAAAACCACGAGTCTGCACCACTCTGCACCCGACGCCCACGGCCCAAGTTTGAGTGGTCCAACACCACAAGGAAGTCTCCCCAGCAATTCTGACCTGAGATCTGGTGATCTCTGACCTGTCCCGAATCTCCAAGCGAAGCCTGAAGCCCCTTTCTGGAGGATCCCCCTGACCACGACCGGAGCTGGTAAGAAAACCTGATGCCTAAAGACACCCCTGCACCCGACGCCCCACGCCCTTGGGTGGCCCAACCGACGGTGTCCCAGCATCCCCAGGCATCCCAACTTACCTCTCCAACCGGTGGTCATCTCCTGAAGATCTTCGTCCCGAGCCTGCAGTCTTTGTTGCAACCGGAGATTCTCCATTGAAAACAACAGGGCACCCAACGCCAAAACAGCACCCTGCACCCAGCCGCCCCTGCGCCGCTGTGGGTGTACTTTGGGTGCTAACTCGGATCCCCCTTTGCCCTGAGCCTAACACCAGAAGCTTTGCTCCCACAACTTTGTGGCCTGCTCGTGAGCAGCCACCAACCGGAGGCCCCCTATCCCCCATTGGATAACATTGGGCCTCAGCACTCTGCACCCAGCCGCCCTAGTGCTGCTAAGGGTGTTTCAAGAGTGCATTCTTGACCCTGGGGGAACCCTGATTCTAACTCCAGTATGCCAACTCCCACAAATAACTACTTACCTGTAAACCGATAACTCAATTTCCTTCCATAGAATTGCATTGACTGCTTTTCTTTAAAATTGTTATGTGGAGTTGGTTTTGTATGAGAACTTGAACTGCAAATATCTAAAAACTGCTTTACTTACCTTTTCTCTAGGAAATGTCCCAGTGTGATATCTAGGCATATCACACTGAGTAGAAAAAGTAATCCATAAAGTAATCTGCAAAGTAATCAAAAGTAATCTAACAGTAATTTCAACTGTATTCAAAGTATTTTCAAACCTGTAAAGAAGTCATTTTTATTCGGCTTGCTTGTATTGTTCAACTTGCCTTGAAAAGTACCATTTACACTTACCTGTGCCAGGCTTGCTTGGTTCTAGAAAATAAATATAACTAAATAACATTCTTATACCAACAAATTGATCTGAGTTCAGTCTTTGAGTGTGTGACACCATTTGCTTTCTGAGTGTGCACAACAAATGCTTAACACTACCCTCTGATAAAGCCTTAGTGCTCGCCCACACTACCACAAATAGAGAGTAAGGTGCTATCTACTTTTTGCCTCTGCCTACCTTTGGGGTTCCACTGGACCCTGTACACACTATACCTCATTTTGGTATAGTATATACAGAACCAGCTTTCTACACCAAGTCAGTTGCTCCTTCCACAGTTCTTGCTTTTCGCGGCTCTTCAATCCTTCTTCTTTTAGGTTGGCAGGATCTGATTTCCTGGTGCCATGGGCTCCCCTAAATACTAGATTTAGAGGTGTTAGGGGAGTGTAGGGTAGTAGCCAATGGGCTACTTACCCCCGGGGTCACTATGCCGCATATGTGACCACTTCCTGTGGGAAGTGGGCATAACCCTGTCCAAGAGTTCCTAAGTTTGCCATCACAAAGATGGCAGACTTCTGATTTTCATATTCACTCCAGGTAGCCCACCTTAGGGGTGGAACTAGCCTGAAGGTGAACACGTCTCTCTGACTACCATATTTCCCGACAGTCTAGGCACCAAATGGCCCTGGAAAGGGGGGGGGTCAGCATCCTCTCCTGTGAGAGAAGTCAGATTCGCATACCAAAGGCGGTGGACTCTTTGAAGCTTCCTGCCTTGGAATGCTAATTCGTAGGTCATCCTGTGGGAGAGGTGTAAATATCCTCTGCCTGAGGAGGCTTTGTTCCTGACCTCCTGACAGCAAAGCCCTCGCACCTGGGGGTCAGAAATTCATCTGTGGTGGCAAACTGGCTAGGACTAGTCAGTCAGCATGCTAGGTAGTTGGTAGGTTTTCAGGGGGTACCTCTAAGGTGCTGTCTGGGTGCATGTATTAATAAATCCTTCACTGGAATCAGTGTGGGTTTATTAACACAAGGTGTTTGATACCAAACATCTCTAGTTTCAGTGAAGCCATCATGTAGCTGGGGAGCTAATTTTTGACCAGTGTCCAGAACATGTACTTAAAATGACTTCCCTGGTCACTTGTACTGGCAGTAATTGAACTGCCCTGCACAGGGGCATATCTGCTCATTTGACTTACAAACATTACATGTTAGGGGACATGGCACACAGGTGTGTGACATGTTGTGTTTTCACTTTTTAGAGCACCTTATTACGCAGCCTGCAATGGCAGTCTGTATGAGTTTGGTGCTGGGTCCCTTAGAGTGGCACAAGATATGCTGCAGCTCTTAGGGACCCTCTTTAGTACCTATGTCCTAGGTACCAGAGGTACCACTTACTAGGGACTTACAGAGGTGCTAAAGTCCTGGTTACTTGGGGTTCAAATGACCAGTTGTCTTGTTTTGGGGAAAGAACACTGGCAGTGGGGACCTGTTTAGCAGGAACTTAGTGCACTTCAATCAAAGTTGCATCAAATACCGGGCAAAAAGTGGGGGGATTAGTGCAACAAAAAAACAATTTCCTATAACCAGTCTTCAATTAAATCCCATTCTTGCTCACCAACTGCGTCACACACAGTTTCCACAAAACTGTAGCCTCAGTTTCTTGCCTGCTCTCGAATGTTTCCCTGAATGAAAGCATACACAACATTTGCACAGACAGTTTAGCTGACTGTATACTTACTGGGCACTACACTTATACCTTTAGTCTAGTTCATCATACTGCTGTGTGAGTTGCTAAATTGGAGAGCTGTGATGATGGAAACACACTTAATTGAAATATTCAGGCCATAACAGCCCAAATCTGCACTGACACTTCTATATTTATGTTACTGGACCTGTACCTCCATATATAGAGCATATTAATGTAGATGTGGTTATTCAAATGCCTGTTACATGTTACTTCCCACCCGTGTTTTGTTGCAAAGGGCAGTGTTTGCCATTTTCTCTGACTGCTGGTGCGTATGCCCCAGTCTAGGTACTTCTCAACAAAAGCCTCTTGCTTGCTCCATGTAGTTGCCATATTGTTGAACTATTTTGATGTCACCTAACATGATAGCGTACTTGTATAATGTGCCTCAAAATGTCTGTGTCTTAAATAGATCAATTTCCCCTTGGATGCTTTGAGTATATTCTGACATGTATTAACGTGGTTTACAAAAAGTCCCATGGTATACAGTACTGACTTTTCAGCCAATAACACATTGCAAGCTGGAGCATGTAGGCTCTTACTTCAAATGGGTTCATCGAAACTGCTCTACAAGTCCTACAACACACAATAAGGCTATAAAACCAGACCTGGATGAAGGCATTCTTCATGACATGGTGCCATTAGGACACTGGGTCAGATGTGAGATGATTTCTCAAAGGTAGTTTGTCCTCTTTTTTACATTTTGTAATTGCGATGATAGGGCGGTTAAGTACCCAATCATTGCAGTGTAAGTGCATTCATCCATTTTATGCATATGGCTTTCACCTTTTGCAATGGCAGTGTGTCTGTTTTGTGGGAGGAAATCTTCAAAAGCTGGACGCCATGATGTACTTGTTCTGTGGGCAAGAGAAGCTCGCCCTACTGATACTTACTGGTAACTATTCAGTGAGGGAAAGAAGCATGCAAACTGATGCCCATGTGCTACCAGTTTATGAGGGAAGCTTGTACCTGTGATGCCAAGGTCGTACTTCTTATGGTAGCTTAAGAAAACGATTTTATGTTGTTCTGAGCATTTTTAAGGCAAATATTTTGCTAAAAGCCTCAAGTCACCACTTTATTCATGCACTTTATTTTAGAATACAATGTACACACTGTTTTAGTAGAATATAAATGTTAAACAGCAGCTTAAAGGCAAATATTGAAAGATGTGCCCTAAATATAATACAAAGATCCGCATTTCATGTGTTAAAGCTGGTAATTGTTCGTACTGCATCCCGTGAACAGAGTAGAAGAATAAAAGATAGTGTGATTTGTCAACAGTCAATGCACGCTTGGTTTGACAGTCTGGTTTCCTCTGCCCACCACAAAGCTGTCACACGTTATCCAAGATAATGTGTCATGTCAAAGTTTTATACCACGGTGGTTTGGATTGCAACCCTGTGGTAAAAAGGTATGTGAGTAATGCACAACAGCCCTAGCAGATTTAACTTTACCTTGCTCAGATTGAACGCTGGACTAAATCATACAAAGAATCATGCGGCAATTAGCAACTAGGCCTAGTCTGTATGAACAAATCGTTGTTAACTGGCCCAAGTTCTAATTATGCAAGTCACTAGCTGTAAAGATGTACGCCCCCGACCACCTGTGCAGCTATGACATCCCTGCCATTCCCCCTTGGCCCCTATAGATCCCCTGCCTTGTTTACTTTTTGTCAAGAGTTTTATGGTCACTAACCCTGAGGAGCTGTAAATCTGGTTCTGTTCAGGTACACCCTCGGCGTGCCCTAAGATGGACAGACCTTCCACCTGTTTCCACCCTGTAGAGGAGTAACCATCCTCGACTTCCACTGCACAGCTAGTTCCAGTGACAGCATGATCGCTTTTGGAGTGCAGCAGATGTACCCATGGATGATGTCTAAAGGCCTCCCTTGTCAAAGGAAGTTCAGTGGCCAGGGCCAATGGGACCCCTTCTGGTTCATTTTACTTAATAAGTGGAAATGTTTGTGAACATCATGTGCATAGGTTTTCCAATACTATTTGCAAACATTGGAATATATGTGCACGAAAGATGATTTGTGATCATTAGCAGTGTTCCTGTAATTAGCATTACCCTGAGGTGATCGAAAAAATATTTATATTTTTACGAACAGCTTTTGAAATATGTCAAATGGCCGCTGGTCTCCAAAAAACAGGACATTCCATTTACCACTTCTTCCTTTACTGCTCCTTTCTCCCCTTGACCTGCCTGAGGGTAATACACAAAGCTTGTTTAAATCAAAAGGAACTAGCTCTAGAGTGGGTGCTCCTAGCGTTTGTTTGCATTGAAAAGGAAAACACTTTATGTTTTGAAAAAAGCCCTCACTCACCAACCTAGTTGGTGACATGCTTCATCATTGGACCCCACCCAAGGCGCTGAGTGCACCTCGGGTGTGCTACAACGCCTGGATACAGCGGAGCGGGTATTGTAACGTGACAGTGCAGTGATAGTGGGTGGATGGATGTTAAAAAGACTGTCCTAAGGGTCCCACAGGGCAAAAATGACTAATTTAATGTATGGGCCCTTGGCAGTGAGTAAAAACGAGGCGGATATTATAGGAGGTCTAAGGTAACTCCAATATCCTAGTTGGTCAACATGTTTCAGCCATGCTCCCTTTAATGGTATGGCTTTCTTCAGGACCTATGTGTAGTGCAAAAGTGAGTGGTCTAAAAAGTTTTTTTTTAATTTTTTTAAAACCAATTATGTGACACGCGCTAATGTGTGATATGTGGTAGAGGAGTATTTCCTCTAACGGCACATTCCTGTGGGAGAAAGTAACAAACAAACATACAAACAGAAACACATTTAAAATACTAATATAGTACATGGTGATAGGTGTTTTGAGGAGCGATGTGTCCGTGCTCTTATGCGGGCAGTGGCGGAGTGAGTACGGAAAGTAGCGTTTGGTGAAAGGTTATAACTAACGCCTAGATCTTATGCGTTACCTCGTGGTAATCAATATGCGTATTATGTGCATAGAAAGTACATGAGTAAATAAAATCATGGAATCTTACTCAGATAGTTTTTGAGAAATGCCCCATGAGTTCCATGTGGGGGCCCGACCTGTAGTCACACTCTATGTGACAGAGAGAAAGGAGACAAAAGGGAAGTTCTCGGGGGGCTCTCTGCAATATTGCTCTTTCACCCGCTGCAGGCAGATGTGCAACGGTGAGCAGGCGGTTGATTGTCAAAATCCTTTTGTCTTCTTTCTCTCTGTCACATAGAGTGTGACTACAGGTCGGGCCCCCACATGGAACTCATGGGGCATTTCTCAAAAACTATCTGAGTAAGATTCCATGATTTTATTTACTCATGTACTTTCTATGCACATAATACGCATATTGATTACCATGAGGTAACGCATAAGATCTAGGCATTAGTTATAACCTTTCACCAACCCTACTTTCCGTACTCACTCCGCCATTGCCCGCATAAGAGCATGGACACATCGCTCCTCAAAACACCTATCACCATGTACTATATTAGTATTTTAAATGTGTTTCTGTTTGTATGTTTGTTTGTTACTTTCTCCCACAGGAATGAGCCGTTAGAGGAAATACTCCTCTACCACATATCAAACCTTAGCGCGTGTGTCACATAATTGGTTTAAAAAAAACTTTTTAGACCACTCACTTTTGCACTACACATAGGTCCTGAAGAAAGCCATACCATTAAAGGGAGCATGGCTGAAACATGTTGACCGACTAGGATATTGGAGTTACCTTAGACCTCCTATAATATCCGCCTCTCGTTTTACTCACTGCCAAGGGCCCATACATTAAATTAGTCATTTTTGCCCTGTGGGACCCTTAGGACAGTCTTTTAACATCCATCCACCCACTATCACTGCACTGTCACGTTACAATACCCGCTCCGCTGTATCCAGGCGTTGTAGCACACCCGAGGTGCACTCAGCGCCTTGGGTGGGGCCCAATGATGAAGCATGTCACCAACTAGGTTGGTGAGGGAGAGCTTTTTTCAAAACATAAAGTGTTTTCCTTTTCAATGCAAACAAACGCTAGGAGCACCCACTCTAGAGCTAGTTCCTTTTGATTTACACACACATACTAGGGGAAGTGAACTGGCTCCAGTACCTTTCCTCCCTCTCCTTTTGATACTTACCAATACACAAAGCTTCCCACCAGAACCATTTCCTGAAGGATTTCCATGGCAAGCTGTTGTCACCTCTGTGCATTCTGGTAAAGAGCAAAGGATGCCCTTTCCAGAACCCCTCCAGAACTGTGCCTAAATCTGGTTGGTTGAATCTTTGAATTGCAAGGATACATTGAACATAGCTGCCAGGGGGCTGCTGCCTAGCTTCCTGTTTTTAAGCTTATAAATGGGAGCTGCGCTCAAGCTCCAGGAACCCCTTCTTCGACTGCTTTGCATATACCTTGCATCAAAATCTTTAGATGAGAGCTGGCTGTTTTCTCAAGGAACAAGCGGGAACACGCCAGTGGTGAAGCTAGCCCTTTGCCCCCCCCCCGCCCCCCCATGGCGATCCCTGCGTTTGCCGCCCTGCGATGTTCTCATTGAAGCGCAGTGGGGGGGAGTGCTGGCGATTGCCGCCGGCAGGTAAGAGCGGGGGAGGCCGCCGTCCCCAAAAACTCGTGCCGCCCGGAGCGGTGCGCCCCCCCTCCCTTGGAACACCCTGCTGAAGCTCTGATGGTCCGTGCTTCTTCTGCTGCTGACAAAGATGGTGTGAAAGCTCCTTCTACCCCAAGAATGGATGAATGTTGCATTCAGATATTAATGTTACAAGTGCGCGTATCTCAGTGGTGACTTTAGTCTCAGTTCTGCCCTGCAATGCCTTCTATTGTTTCTGTGTTCCCCTGACCACACCTTCGTGTGCACAGGGTTTAAGTAGCCCCGTGTGCATCAATTTGACTTGTTGGGTTTACACATCACTGTCCCCGTGGGTCAGAGCTCCGTTAGTCCCCCTTCATTATAAAGGTTGATCTTCGCTCAGTTTAAAGTCACCAATCTGGAGTCACTAGGATCCATAGGTTGCATGATATCCACATTTTAGGAACTGGAATGCCCTTCCCCTACACCGGGAGTTAAATTAATCTGTCCAGGCGTGCTGAGGGCAGAGGTGCTTAACATTCTGTCGCAGAGTTTCTATGTCACTGTTGTATTTTGCATTGTTTGCTACTCTGTTTTCTTTGTTTCAGCAGTTTTCTACAGTCATAATCTTTAGAATCGCGACGACAAAGGTCTGCGAACCTGTAACAAAGTAACCAGGTTTTGGCGGATGATTTTGATGTTCTTTTTTACAGTACAGTATATGCAATAACCATCTAATCGTACATCTGCATTGTGTTTTGTGTTTCTCATTTTCTGAAGCTGCCTGGCTTTTGCAAATCATCCATTGATCGTTTGCTCTTCACCAGCATATAATGCTTATTTCCAGAGGCACTGGTTGATCAGTGAATTGCCTCTGCATTACCTGTTTATTGCGTACTTTGATTTTTTCTGTTTTCTACTCTTTGGCCTTCATTTTAACTACGGTTATAAATATTAAAGTGTGCAAAAACCCACAACGCAGGTTGGATGTCTAAAGCCTGTGATAACCATGTTGTAGTCAACCTCAGACCACCTCCTTTGATGTAAGCCTTGACTGCTCGCCCGCGTCTATCTGTAGATTCAAGGAGACTTGGTGGGCGAGCTTTGCATTGCAGAACAAGTACCCAGTGTACTTTTAGTGGGAGCATTTAGTTCATTATTCTAGATAGTGCTACCCTGTGCCAGCAAAGAGTGAGGAAAAGCCTGATATTAGAATCATATATTGACTTATTTTTTTCACAGAGATACAATGGATTCTTGCCTGAAATTAACATACTGGCTTATCTTGAAATGTTCCTAAAAAAGAACACTATAAATAAAAAATATATCAGCAAAAAACCAGAAATAAAAAAGCGACTTCTGCGCATTAACGCTACCAAAAACATTTACATCTCAGTTCCTTTTTAGGTACCATACTCCGAGGAGCGGCCCGTGCAGGTAAGAGTGGGGGGGTGGTGCGGAAGGGGGGAGGTGGGGGGGACTTGACAGACAACGACGAAGGAAAATTAAATATTTATTTAATTTTCCCCATTGTTGTCTGGCGAGTGCCCCCCCACCCCGCCCCTCCGCTCTTACCTGCATGGGCCTCTCCTGCATACTTCACTGCTTTAAACAATACACCGCATTTCAACTAGGGGTGGGCAGTAAACTCTGCTCCTCTGGTGGAGTTCACAGAGTTTTGCCCACTCCACTCTCTGCTTGGAGCATGGAGTTTTGGAAAAACTCTGCCAACCGTCGCATGGCAGAGTTTTTTCTTGCACGCGGCTCGCCAGCGTTAAGTTGAAAATCAAGCGCTAGGCCGCCTCCTGGCAAGATTTCTCAATGCGGGCGCTTGCGGCAGGTCGCTACTGCCCATGTTGAGAAAGCTGCCGCTCGCGCTGAGAAAGCTGCAGCGCCCTCTCGCTAATAATCAGCATGAGCAGCGCGATGTTCCGAAAACCCGCAACTCAGCGGAATTTAGGGGAGTTTTTAGGTAACTCTGCGGAATACCGTGGAGTGAAACTCCGTGAGTTCCACACCCTTAACGTCAACCCTATAAGAGGTGGATTAGTGTACATTTTGCAGGATAAAAATACTGCAACTCCCCGGATCAAGCACTGATTCATCATTACCTGAGAGAAAGCCAGCTATGTGGTGAGCCCTGGTGAGTCCACCTTGGAGCCCAGAAATGGCAACAATATAGAATATACAGATTGTAATTCAAGAACATGGGACACAGCATTCATTTAGGCTATGTGACCATAAAAGAGCCATATACATGACAAGGATTTTCTCATTGCCACTGAGATACAGGTGCCTCAAAAGCATTGTTTTATTCCAGAATGGGAGTGGAAGCATTTCAATCTTATTGTTAACAGAGGAGTTGTCCTAACGGCTAAGGCGGTCGACCTCGAATCTGGGGAACCGAGTTCGAGTCTCGGCAATGACGCTGAACATCCTGTGATTCTGGGCAAATCACTTAATCTCCCCGTGCCTAACACAAAAAAAAAATGAATGTGTCCTCATGTATGCAACTGGTGCGATGTAAAGCGCTCTGAGACCCGATCCGGGTCAAGTTCGCGCTATATAAAACTCTGTAAAAAAAAAACATCTTTATATTTAACTAATACCTTTAATATCCTGATTTAATTAACACAAGAATCATATTCCAATAGGATTCGAATGTGAGACAGTTCACTAAAATGCCTAATATGGCACCCAGCAACTGAGTGGTTCTTGTAGTCATGACCTTAACATTCACTGAAAAGACTTATATCGAAAGGCTACCCTGCCGTTGGTTAAGAAGAGAATAATTAAGGCTAAGAATTGGTGTCAACCCTTGCTATGCCAACAACGGGGTAAAAAGAACCATGATCGATAGTAAGGGAAACTGTGCCTGTAGTCTGGGAACAACATGTGACATTTTACATTTATTATTGGACTGTCAGAAGCTTTTAGAGATACGGAAAGAGTTCCTACGTCCGATTTTTATGAAGTATGGTATTAACAATAGGGCTCAAGCAGTAGAGCTTTTAACAGAAATGAGTAATTTAGATATAGCCTGTGCCATGGGGAAGTTCATTCAGAAAGTTAAAGAAATCCTTAAATGCGAATAGAACTGAAATGTGTGCTCTACCATTTTTAATGTGGCTTATGTCATATGAATCGACGGAAGGACAAATATTATTTTATGAATTTTATGATGTATTAATTTATGAAAAGTGATTTTAGGATTTATATTAATGTCGTTTTAAATGTTTAAGGACCAGCTGGTCTAAATAAACTTTTTTTTTTAACTGAACTGAACTGACTAAGTAATCCTATGCAGTGGATATTAGGGCATTTCTGTGTGAGAAGACGATCTTGGAGACTTGAAAATTGAGCGAGAGAGGACCATGTCTGGAAGCAGCAAAGGAGTAAAGGGTCTCGGCAAAAGGGAAGCCAAGAGGCACAGGAAGGTGTTTCAGGACAACATCCAGTGCATCACCAAGCCTGCCATCCATTACTTAATGCACTGTGGAGGAATCAAGTGTATCTCCAGCCCCATTTCTGAAGAGACCCACTATGTGCTTAAGGTCTTCCTAGAGCATGTGATCTGGGATGCTGTCACCTACACTGAGCAAGTGAAGAGAATAGATTGCTGGACTTCCGTTAACGTTCTTCCTAACTTCACCATCAAGATTCCTTATGCATTTAATGCCTCACACCATAGTGTGATATTTCATTAAACGATGTCCAGAATATCCTTGGTCCCCATCACAATCTCCACCAGTTTGGAACAAGAGACATCAATGTGGGATGACCCCCCTGACCTTCTCAAGAAGCAGCTTAAGTTGAAGAAACCAGAAATGGCCTGGCCTCAGGACTGTAGAATCCTGTTCCCTGTAACTCACTCATCAAGGTCCCATCAATGTCCTGACCAGTCAACTTACACAATCATGAAGTTTGTGTATCCTTCGTCCTTAGAGTGCCCCCCTGTCTTACCCCACACACATCCCATCACCACCACCCCCAAACAACTGGTCTTCGTATGAAGCCTACATAGTTTTCCTAAACTAACTTTGATTAATCATTTACTTTATAATTAACATTGAAAGGGAGCACTGGTACATTTGCCTAGCAGATACACCCCTTCAAAGTTGTGTCTTTATATTTTCTTTTCTTTTGTAGGTAGCTGTTGTTTTCTTAGGGGTTACCCTGCTATCAAATAGAAAGTGAAACAGTCTACCTGTTAGCTCATTGTAAAAATGCTCCCATGAGTTGTATCAGAATCATTGACAAGATGCAATTAATTTCAGTTAATTAGAGCTTTTTAACAGAATCCAACCCTCTCCTTCAATTTAGATCCAAAGGCAACCGTCAATGATTATTTTTGATTATTTGATTATCTTACACCTAATTCGATCCTGATTGCTGTTCAATAAATGTTCTACATTATTTATCAGCACCCTGGATATCAGAGAGGAAGCATGCCCTTTATGGGGAAAGAGGAAAAGGCACAGCATACGAAAGATGATTTCTTTCTTCCAGTAAATTCTGGAGCAATGAACATAAGTTTATCTTTGAAACACAATTGTTTGCAGAATACGTTTACTAAACTTTAGTTTCTCTGCTCCAGAATATCCTTTCCCATGAGTGTAATGAGAGGTGATGTCGGGATGTAGAGCCTAGGTCTAGCCATGCACTCTGTTCAATCTGATACTTAGGCTCTCATTTAGAGTGTAGCAGATCAAATCAAATAAATATTTTATTTCGCCCATAGGCCATTAAGGCAGCATAAAACAATTTTTAAAAATATACAGGGCATTATTTTGTGGGCAATACAGTGAGAATACATCGATTTGCATAAATGCACATCTGAGTTCGAATGCACAAAATTAGTACAAATACACTACCAGAGACAAAAACCTGGAATGGTCCGCCATGCCTGAGGGTGAATTTCGTTCATAAACATTTGACTAGAATTTGGATTAAATGTTATCACAAGTAATATAATAATCGAACGAGGCTACATAGATTGGAACAGTTCAACTCGGCACCTACATCATAAACACTTGTGCATCGATTGTCCGTTTATAACTATTAATATAGTTTAGCTAGCAGGGAGTAGCAATAGCTCATCTCTCATAGCACAAGTACATATCCATACCCTACAAAGTCCCAAAAAAGCCAAATAAATAAAGTGCAAGTGCTAAAGTGTGGTAGGTAGAATTAGGTATTCCTAGGCAATCATATTTACAGATTGATTCAGCCTAGGACTCTAGTGATTGTAATAAACATTGTATTGCAGCAATATAAGCAATAAAGGTATGCCTGTAAAACTTGAGTATGCCTCCCCAATTTGTAAATAAGCTAGAGTTAAAAATGAATAAAAATACTCATTCTTGCCCACAATATATCTAAAACCACTCTTTAAGAGAAAAAGCTTAAAATTTCAGCCTGCTTTCTTACATATGAAACTGACTGCTGTATCTTCTAAGGGAAAAAATTATGTAGGGTGATGTGTCACTTTTAAGTACCCTCATGGCTTCTTCAAATTTCCTATAGCCCAAATTCTTACATAATGGATGGATCCATTTACTCCTTTGCCTTTTGTAGGCTGTACAGAAATATAAAGTATGTGCAATGTTTTCTGCCTGATCTAAAGTGCATAGAGTGCAAGACTCAGTCTAGTGGGTCGCATTCATCTTCCATTTTGAGGTATAAGATCTGATTTGGAGAATTCCATAACGAAATGTCATATACAGTATCTTCGCCAAAAAAGGCTGGATTTCTTCTAGGAAGTCTTCAAATACAGAGACTGGTTTTTTAATGAGAAATTGAGTTGTAAGTTGACCTAAATTTGGGTTGCAATGTTGGGAGTTTGCAACATAGTCCTATTACACCGATTTAAGATGTTTCTTTGAGCTAATTTGTAGCGTTTGAGGCTCGTTCCAGTGTGAAGGTAGAGCAAGTTTTATAAACCACGCTTTTGCATATCGCAACCATGGGAGAGTTTGATTCCCATCTATTTCCAATATTTCCTTTAGACCGTCTCGATAATGGCCCAGCTCTTCAGTGGTTCATATTCTTACCCAATAGAGGATAGATCTTAGTGGTGCAATATGTTCTATCTGTTTAATATTCAGATCTAGGTACATTGGGATCAGTGGTGCTCCAGCTGGCAACCCTGGGATGCTTTTCATAAGCGTGTTTTCTGTTATAGAAAGGGATTTCACTTTGTCTATACCCCATAATTCAGCTCCATATAATGAGGCAGCCTGAGCCTTGTGCCTGTACCAAGGCTGGTGTTACTGCCTTGGTAACAGATTTGTTATACTTATTCAATATTGGTCTAGAATTTTGTATGAGGGACATCTTAGCCTGGTTTATCTGAGGTTCCCATGATAATCTGGAATTTAAAGTTATGCCCAGATATTTAAAATTATTGACATGCTCCAGTTTTTGTTTCCCCACTGTGACATTTTTCTTAAAAGACCTGTGTGGTTTCGCGATCATCCATTTTGACTTACTTGTGTTGATTTCCAATCCCTTTTTCCTGCAATAAATGTGGAAACTATCAAGTTGATTTTGAAGTCCTTTTGGTGTCTGGGAAATCAGAATGGTATCATCTGCAAAAAGTAAAGCAGGAACTGGATTTCCACAGATCTTAGGTGAATCGGGGACACATTGTTTCAGATGATCATGACATCGTTAATATAGAGTGAGAACAGGGTGGGTGCCCTAACACAACCCTGCCTCACTCCTCTTCTTTAGGGATCTATTCTGTAAGATTGCCTAGTTGGCCCCAGCATACCCTGGCAAAGTTATTCTGTTGTAACCTGGTTATCTGGATTAGAATTTCTTCTGGGACACCCTGGATCTTTAATATTGTCTACAGTAATTCTCTTGGGGCGTAGTCAACGCTGCCCTTAGGTCTATGAATGCTAAGTAAATGTGTCCCTCCTTAAGTTTTATATACCTCCTTAGCAAGCACATTAATCTAAACACCTGGTCGATGGTACTAGTACGAGACCTGAATCCTGCTTGGAATGGTGAAAGTATGTTATGTTCATGGATCCAATCATTCAATCTGTCCAGTATTTGGCAGGCATAGATTTTTTGCATTTCACCTATAAGGCTTATTGGCCTATAATTACCAGGGTCACACTTATTGCCTTTTTTGTGGATTGGTACTATCTCTTCCCCATTCCACAATGGAGGGACGAGTGCCCCAGACACAACTGCGTTTCATAGCATATTTACATAGGGGACCCATACTTCCTTTTCATGCCTCAACAGATCCCCGGAATCTTGTCCATTCCGGGCACTTTTCCTGGTTTGATGGCCTCTATTGCTCGTTCTGTATCTGCTAAACTAAAATGAAGCACCTGTCCATCATTTCTATCAATTGTGGAGTCCTGTAGTGACTGTTCGTCTTGCTCCAGGAGAGTCGGGGCTGCACGCTACCCATCCCTACAAATAAGGTAAAAAACTTGGGAGTCATTTTTTACTCCAGGCTCTTATTCGAAGGCCATGTAAACCAGGTCACCTCTGTATCTTTCTACACTCTAAAATTACTTAGAAAGATTCTTCCATTCATCCCTGTCAATTTACGGAAGTTAGTGGGCTCTCGTTCTGTCCAGAGCCGATTACTGCAATGGTCTGTTCATCAACCTTCGGGCGAAATGTTTAACCAAGTTGCAGATTGTGCAAAATGCCGCAGCACGCTTGCTGTTGAACATTCCCAAGTTCAAATCTGCCTTTGCAGCGCTAAAAGAATTACACTGGTTACCGGTAAAGAGACGGATTGAGTTCAAGGCTCTCTATATAGCATTTAAAGCAACTCATGATATAGGACCTGTCTTTTTTAAACAGAATCTTCAACTATATACTCCTGCCCGCCACTTACGTTCAGCTCACGCTCACAATCTGGTGATTCCCAGGTTCAGGAAAAGCTCCTGGGGTGGGAGAAGTTTCCTGGTTGGCACGGCCAGACTCTGGAATTAGCTTCCCCAGAAGTTAAAAGATGAAACACACTTGCTGGCCTTCAGGAAGGCATTAAAGACTTGGCACTTCAACCTTTGTTTCTGGGTGAAGAACCTTCAGCATTTTCTTACATGATGAGCTAGCGCCTTGACACCCTTGGGTAACTGTATCGCGCTTTATAAATTTCTTTTTCATTTCATTTCATTTCATAAAGATTAGTAAAGTGGCTGGTCCAGGTGGCTGGGTCCACATAGTGTTCCGTGTGGGAGACAAGGTCTTTATTTTCATGATCTACTATTTTCCAGAATAAAACGGAATCCCTCGATTTAGCTGCTTGTAATAGGTCAGACCAGTGTAGGTCCTCCCAGGTTTTTTGTGCATTCAGTAATTCTTTTTTATAATTAGCCCTTTCTTCTCTTACCAAGAAAGCCTTCCTACTCTTTAGACTATAAAGGAGAAGTTTCTTGGCTTCTTTACATTTATCAAAGTACCATGGATTAGATGGATCAATTCTCCTCGGTTCTGGATGTATTTTTACAGCGAGGTCTTTTGTAAGAAATGGTCTTAGTGCTGTGATAAGAGTTTGGTGGGTAGTGATAACTGAGGCTGATGTAGGGCAATTTTTGAGGTGTTCCTCAAGTACCTCAGAAAAGATATTGTAAATATTAGTCACAGTATCTGTATCATTCACGACACAAGGCCATTTTAGTGATCTACAGTTATTCTCTTTTGTTGGTTGGTTGATCAGGGAGTCAATACCGGCCACATGTACACCGCTCTTGTTTCCTTTCCATTCCAGACACAAGGGGTAGTGGTCACTATCTACTCTTTCACTATCTATTTTAAAACTTTCCATTTTTTTCCATGTCGTTATACTGTGCAGGATATAATCAATTCCGTGAGCGGGCTGTTCCCCTTTTAAATGTATATGAAGGAGCTCTATCTGTATTACCATCCTTGATCCTGCCGTTACATGCTCATAGCCCATGTTCTATTGTAAAGTGGGCCAATTGCATGGTTGCAGTTTTATATAGAACATGGTTATCTGCCTCAAATAGAGGGATTCCCCTTGCTAGACCCTCTTCCTCAGTGATTGCATCCAGTCCCATAAGGGGTTCGTAGGTACAATTAAAATCTCCACCTACGACTATTGTGGCACCGGGGTCTATGGTTTTTAGAATATTATCCAGGGATCTAACAATCTCTGATTCAATATTAACTTTCTTCGTCTAATGTAAATATTAAAAAGATGTAATTGTTTCCCCTCGCTCTTAGGTATACTAATTCCTAGTATATCCTGAGAGTCGATGTTGTGGGCATGTGTAGTTGTATCTGGGGTCATTTTTATCCATATGACCAGTCCTCCTGATGCTGTCCCATGCTGCGAAGGGATTGCATTTTTAAAAAAGGTTTTGTATCCTTGTTTGTACGGTGGTTCTAATAACCATGGGGCTCATTACGATGGCGGAACGATCGCCACCGCCGGGCCGGCGGTGGCGATCGTTCCGCCATCACATTGAGAATTACCCACCGCCATATTAGGACGGCGGTGGGTATCGCGGCAGACGCAAACTCCGCCCGCTGCTTTTCCGCCAGTGGCAATCACACCGATTGCCTGGCAGGCGGAGCAGGGCCACTAATATGGTGGCGGTGCCTAACAGGCACCGTCCGCCATATTAGGATGTGGGTTTTAGGAGGTCTTTCCATGTCGGCGATGTCGCCATGGAAAGGCTGGCAGGGATTGGGTTTGGGGGCCCGTTGCGGGCCCCCCTTGTGGGGGGGGTGTCGCTGCACTGGGGGGTACCCATGGTACCCCCCTGCATTTCCATGCACCAAGGGGCAGGCACGGTGTGGTGCCTGCCACGTGGTGCAGGGAAATGCGGTGCAAGCACCTTTTTACCGTCCGCAATGTTAAAGGCCCAGGATGCGCCCGCCAGTATGGCGGGCGCATCCTAATTGCAGTGGTGGGACCGCCGCATGTCTGGCGGGTAGTCCCAATCACCGCTACGGTTGCGGGCGGGCGGGCCAAGTCCGCCTGCCATCGTAATCAGCCCCCATGTCTCTTGGAAAAGACAGTAATCAAATTGTTCTATATATTTATGCCAGTCTGGGTCTAATAACCTGTTTTTTTAACCTGCTACATTCCATTAAATCAATGCTACATTACCACCATTATGGTGGGAGTGCTACGGATGTTCGCTATTCTCTCGCTTTCTTCTCTGATAATTATAAAGGTATCTCTCTCCATAATTTTGTCCATCTCTATTCCTTTGCCCTCTAAACCTGTATCCTGGCCATGCTTTAGCCGTGGCTTTAAGCTCGTCGTTTCAGGTTTCTATTCCTTTGCCCTCGAAACCAGTCAATCTACTTCATCAAGATTTTGGGTACTCACAGTGTTGTCGGTGGATGGCCTACGGAGCTTAAACCTTATAGGTGATTTAGAAGCATGTTCTATTCTCAGGTCCATAGCAATCAGTCCATCTACAATTTTTTTGTCTGTTACTATAAGAGCAATGGTGTCATGGCTTTTCCCCTGGTCCTGTAACTGTTCTGCCCTCACTATATCTGATCTTATGACCGATAAGCATTGTCTGTCATGCCTGATCCAATGGGTTACTTTATTTTTGAGAGCCTCCTCATCTTCCCTACTTCGCTTGTCTAGTTTTGGTACATTAGTTAAGTATATTCTATATTCTTAAGGCATTTTTAGCGGACCCTCTCCCCTATATTTATCTCCTGTGTTACCATCTCTCCACCACCCAGCTGGGTGGGTAGATGTAAGTGTACTCCCATTGTGCTGGTAAAGTCGCATTAAGTGGTATGAAGAGCTAGGTGATGGCTGGTGGTATCTCCCTGAAGATATACAATTAGTCGCCATTGTCGATACTCTTGGTGAGCTGTTATCTTTTTCACTGATATGATTCTTATCCCAAATTGGCAGTATGGGGGGATTAGGGTTCGTCTGCACAGTAGTCAGTAGTGGTTTCTTATGTGCTAATTGGGGCTTAGAAAATTAATATTTTGTTAATTTAATATTTTTACAATCATTCTTGTGAGTAGCACTTCCAGTATTACTTATATGTTCTGTCAAAGTTTTTATGTCACCTTTAAGTCTATCACTTCGTTTGTTAAAGCTTTTATTTTTGTCAACAGCATGCTTATGTCGTCAGTGGTGCATCTACAATGGTTGGCCCTTAACGGTTGTATCAAATTCGTTTCTACTGTGGCTTCCTTTTGTGGGGTCAGTTCTTTACCTGTACCATTATTACTTTTTGAGTTATGTAACGGAGTTCCTATAGTTTGTTCTTCATTCAATAATGGTAGAAATCGGTTTGTACTGTTTATTTACACAGCCAACCCTTCTTTTTCTCCCCCCTTGTCAGTATTTACCTCAGTATTTACTGCCAGACACACATGGGCCTGATCTTTCGCTATGATATTTGTATAGCTATGTCTTTTTGATTGGAGTAAAGGCCCACCTTCTCCTACTGTATTAATTGCTGGCGATTTATGCCTCGCATTCCCCTTGTGTTTTGTCTTACCCTTTGAGGTGTAATAGGAGGTTATCCTTTTACTTTGTGCTTTGTCACGAGGGACTTGGTCACCCAACATATATTCAACTTCTATGAGGTTGTCTATCTCAGATATTGTGCAATTGTCCCCTGCCTTCCTCATCATTTTTGGTGTTTTCCCCGGAGGGTCCTCAATAGTTTTCCGTTTACCCATTAGGAGTACAGCAGTTGATCTGTTGATCTGCCAGGGAAATGGAACGAGGCACTCCACTACTCTAGTGGAGGGCCAACTGCCATACTGGGAGATCTCTGTTGGCAGAGATCTCAGTGCCTTCAGCAGGGCAAATTTAATGGCGGTCTATGTAGGCACTGAACCTTTGGTGATCGGTCACCATCTTTATTGTACTGGCTCAGCGATGCTTTTTGTTCTTCAAAAAGCGAACTTGTTATTTAAAAACAGAAAAGAAATGTTGCTGAGATGCTGTTTTTTTTCTCATAGAGTGTGAGGGTCATTTTATTTTGGTTCCCTGTTCAGGACTGCCACGCTTTTCTTGTCAGCTGAGAACAGGGAAACAGGAAAATGGTCTCCCTGAAGGAGGGTGGACAGTGTGAGGAACTTTGACTAGCTCTGAACAGCTTTTGGTCAAATGTTTCTGCTCCTGGAGCCAGTGTAGGCTCCGTGGTCAGAAACAGGCTGGCTCCCCCAACTGCATCAAGATTGGGGGAACTGCAACTCTGGCAGATGGGACATCACCAGATTTAGGACTGCCAAACTCTCAATGAGGCCCTTAATCTTTTAAGATGAAGAACACCGAAGGAATAAGAAACAGTATAAGGGTGATGTGCACCATTTCTCTTTAACACTAGACACGCTACATTCACCTACAAGATATATATCCTTTTACAGTTGAAGGTAGCATAGATATCACCTCTCTTAGTTTACTGAAGTAAAAGTGCAGCTTGAGGCTATCATGGTTGTCTCTTGTGGGCAACACATCAACAACCATTCATCACTTGCTGCTGTGTCTGTTTTTTCTCAGTTATGTGCAATCTTATGCTTGGAAGGTCAGTTTAGATGCCTCCTTGCTGTATGGAGTCCTGCATGAGAGGAATATAGTGGTTGTCTCATCCAGATCGTGTGGTCGCCTGTGGGTGAAAACTGGAATGACTGTTTATTCTATGTGGTGTGCTCTCCTCCTTGAGGTGATTAATAGAGTAACTGTGTAATCACCGTTTGGTCTCAGATTAATGCAGTCTCATATGTTGAAATGTGCTGATCTTGTACTGAGAATTAGTGAAGTAACTGCTATGGGGTGGGAGTGAGTTACAAGGCCCTTTTGAGAAGAATTGAGTGGATTCTTATCTACAGATCTGGGATTGTTGTTCTCTGCTGGGGGGCTTAAGCGGTTGTCCCCTCTGGGGATACAGGGGTTAGTGTATTGTTAAAGTGGATGAATTCAGTGGGTGCCATCTCTCATTGGATGTAGTGGTCATTTTCTGTAAGGATTGAGTGATTTTCCAATGCCAGGATTAATGTTCATGTACAAAGCGGACTGAAAAGGTTATCTCCTCTTTTCGAATTCTATTGTGGATGAATTCAGAGGTTGTCATCTCTCATGCGATTCGGTGGTCATCTACTAGAGAGGATGAAAGTATTTTTTAATGTCAGCATGTAGTATTTTTCTAGCTGTTTCCTAACCAAAATTAGCATTATCTTATGTGATAATGTAACGCAGTGTTTTCCTATGGAAAAGCCAGCCTTGCTACAGTGACCATAGCTTTTGGGCTTTTTGACTGTACGGACATGTTTTACATTACATTCCTACATGTCTGACTTTTAAATACCATGCACACTGCCTTACTGTCAATATGGCCTATGTAGCGGTGACTTATAAATGTTTAAAATGAAGGTTATGACACGTCAAAAGGTTATTTTGGCAGGTTGAGTTTGCAGTTTAAAACTGCAACAGTTAGGCCACAAATGGTAGGCCTGCAGCCATGATTGCACTGTCACTGGACTGAATGAACAATGGGTGCTTTAGTCCACTTGTGACAATTGATATAAAGGCCCTGGGTACCCTTTGTACCATATATTAGGGACATTCAAGTATGTTAAAAATGTCACTCAGGAGTCGGCCAATTTATCACTGATTAGCAGGGGTAAAGAGCAGAGTTCTACAGCTTCGAAAATATAAGGCACAGAAAAAGACGAAAAATCAGGGATGACCCTGCAGAAAGGTCACATTTTTTACAAACACCATTAGGAGTTGGCAGCCATTCGCAAATGTGGCAATGGAAGGCAAAAACATTTAGAAGTTGGTGCAAGTCTTAGGCTCTCTCAAAATTAAATTTTCTTTTAAGACATATAAAAATAAATGTCTGACATAGAGCACTGGTCTTTTTATACTCAATCAGTGACTTATGAAGGCAGAGCATCGCTTTTTACACAATGTGGCACTATTGAACAGCCTTCTTTTAGGTTAGCACGGCATTCCAGCAGACATTTCATATTTCCTGCAAGAAAAAGAAAATCCAATCCTCCAGTTTGTGTATATCTTGCTCTTGTTCTGTTATTTTAAATGCACATTGCACACTTTACTTAACTTCCTCATGATAGTTTTTTTAGTAACATACTGTATACTGTTCCCCATAGGAAGAAAGCAGCAGTTGTGCCTCTCCTCATCATATTGGATCTTTTCCTCCCACTCCGCAGAAACATGTGAGGGCTCTTCTTCAATACCGTGGAGGCTAGGGTACAGGTACTCAAACACCTTCATTAATTGGTGCGGTTTCCCATAGGAATTGCACTGAATTCATTATTTCTTCAGTGGCAACACTGGAGATAGCATCAGCACATTCTTAACTTCTCAGGCTTGTCAGATGGAGTTTTTGCAACCAGAGCCACATCTGTTATGTAGGGCCCCTCTTTGGTGTTCTGGTAGTAGGGGGACCTCATTCAAAATAGAATCAATGTCCTGGGACACATGTGAAGCTGGCAGCTTTAGTATATAGCGCAACTTATTGGAGGCTCATGTTGCCTGTATCATCATGATTATATATCACAAAAATCAGGTTACGACTGCTCTTGAAATATATAAATACTTTTAGTAGTCGCAGCTCATCATCCTGAAACGAATGAGGAATGGGGAAAATTGCCACGACTGCCCCTCCACCCCCGTAATGGCCCTACTTTTTCTTCTCCATTTGGGTTGTGGTTCATAAGGTGTTTGTTTTTCCCTCAGTCTTCTTCTGCAGCTACGTGGGATATATATCTGGATCAATGGAGTAGTCACCACTCTTGGCAACCACTCCACTATCACAAATTTAATTTTGGTGGGGGATATTACTACCGTCAATAATTTTGTATTCAATATTTACTTCTGTTTCATGTACTCAAGATCTACACCTTTGGGTACAATGAGAAATATCTTGTGGCCCACATATCATGCATATCTCAATTAACTTTATTAGGGTCACCTCCTTCTTCAACCTTGAATACCCTCCAAAAAGAGTATGTTCTCTAGTCACTTTGATGGGATCACCCTTTTAAAGACTTCACCAGAACCTGCAATTTTAAATTAAGAGGTTGACAGGCATCATTTGCCACTGAAAGGACACCTTCTGCCAAGCCCTGTGGACAGCCCTCCATAGTTTGGTAAAATATTCTCACAAATTCCTGAGATTAGCAAAATGGCATACAACCTTAGAGCCATGCTTACAACCTCAGTGTGAGTTAAGCCACTTGTAAGTGGGTCACTCCTACATTTTACATTATTCAACAATCTGCATTCCCTCAAAATCTTTATAAATGTCCTCATAACACGCAAATTTGCCTACACCGCCAAATTGCAACTAATTAACATGGGCACTTCAAAGCACATCAGATACCCTTTGTGTTTACCTTGTTCAGCACAGAGTACTACTTGCAACCCAAACTTTGCTGGTTTATTAACAGTGCACCATATCACTTTCAACATACAAAACCACTCTTGCCTCCTGGGCTCGCTCTATTTCCAGACCCCGAAACCTGTAATCGTGGCTGCAGCGTTTTTCTATGAGTTGTGGCCAGACAATCAGATTGTGGGGTATTGCAGGACTGGTCCCAGTAACGCTGATACCGAAATGGTTGATGGGAGAAAAAGCTCCCTTGGCCAATCAGAGGGTTCTATTTTTGTAATTTGCAGAACAGTGGGATTCCTGCTTGACCAACTGTCCAGATATACCAAACTTGTTAACCTCTTCATGACCAGCCCAAGCACCTCTTTAAATGCAAATTTATCTCAAACAGCTGAACAGTTTTACACCAAATCACAAAAATCACACTTTCAGAGTACAGTTCTATTTTTTTACCAAGTTTGATATCATTCCATTCACTTGTTTTTTTTTCCTGTATTGGAGATTCTATGGGAATTAACATGGGAAATCAAGGTTTTGGGACCCTTGTTTTTTCTTGGCCCCTGCTTGATGGATCATGCAAAACTTTCCAGAAAGGAGCACAGGCAGGATAAACTTTTTGGAAAGTTTTGTGCTGATTTGTCAAATGGCACCAAAGTTATTAGCAAAATAAAAAATGCTCCTCATATGGAAACTTAATTATAACTTTGCCGTGGCGACTGTCACTGTTTCATATACATACACACAAAATACAAAGTCAGTTTTAACCATTTTAAGCAAACATGTAGGCCTATGTAATGCCTCAAACAATCGCCTAGTTGCAGTGACAGTGAAAGGTAGTTGGACAAATGAATGTGTGTGAGAAGTTGCATGTCTGTTTTTTTTTAAGTTTCGCCTCCTGGCACATTCAGCAGTTTCAACAGTTGTGATGGTGGGGCCACGACAAATAGAGTTGGGCCAAGGGCCCCATCAGGCCTTATATGGCTCCTTCAAATCAGTCATGTTAGAAGTAAGATCCACAATTTCCAGGGATATGGTGGGGAAAGGTGGTAGGAAAGGCAGAAGCTACTGTCTGATTTTCTCTGCACATAACCCTCCACTTTTGCAGGGGAAGGCTGTTAGTTTCAGCGTTGGCACGACTCTGTTTCATTGGTTTGCTGGGACCCCAGAGACAGATCCTTGGTGGTTGGGGCAGGATATATGGCTTAGGATCACTGATGCACAAAGACACATTCACAGTGACTCCACTCACACCAGTGGGCAGTGTAGTTTTGGGCCTCAGGCCCACATGTCAGCAGTAATGGACACGGACACCATGCCAGGCGGTACAGTAAAAACTGGCCACGAGCACGTGCACCCAGGCCCTTTTATTGGCGGGGCCACGTCACTCGTGACACCCGTGATGGATGGGTGTGGGGGTGCAGTGTGTCCAGCCCTCGAGGGAGTGGCTGGGGTTACAACTTCCTGCGGAACACTAGAACGTGTCCCGCAGGACATTACATTCCTCCCCAACTTTATTGAAAAACAAACAAAACATTAGTCCAACCTGTGGGGGCAAGACAAACAGTTATTGGAATACCACAGGGTCCATCAGTCTTCTGAGTCAGGTGGCAGGACGACATCAGACAGGAGCTGGTGACTTTGCTTGCAGCAGGACCTTCTCGGCGGGCACCCGTAGTTTAACCTGAGGGGTTCAGGACACGGGCTTGGAGACGTCCGCTGCATACCGTCAGTTCACTGATGATGACACGTCATGTGGTCTTGCATGGCTCCCACCTTGCTGACATCGGTGACGGTCTGTGGTAAGTTCTAACAGTTCTTCACAGTGGGTTGCGTCGTGAGCATGGATGGAGTTCACGGTGAGAATTCACAGAGGTGTTGCTGGACCGATTGTCCCTGTTGAACTGCTTGGCTGTGACCGGTAACCTGTCGGTGGGGCAATGTCTCTTCTCCCTCTCCCGCCTGGGGAGGCCCGTCGTCGGGGTTGCTGCGGGACTGTAGGAGGGCTGCGCTGGGGGCCGCTTGTGTGCCGTCTGGGGGCAGCTGCAGGACCGCCGAGGAGCCGTTACTTAGTCGCACGCACAACCTTCACGGGTGGATGAGTCTTGGCTAGGACTTGCACTCGCTGCCGCGGTTCCGGTGTAGGCCAGGTTCACAGGTGGCTTCTAATTTCTTTAGTCGGCTGGCGTGGCAACGGTGTAGGACTCCAGTCCACTTGTGCTCTGGTGGTGGTGTTTGACGCATGTGCTGAGGGCTGGCGTGATGGTGGTTGCCAGCCATGTGGTGAGTCGGAATGACAGATGGTGGTGACTTGCTGGGAGAGTTTGGATGTCAGGAGGGACTTAGCAGCCAGGTGTCTCCGTCGTGCTGAGATTGATCTTTGGTGGCGGCCTGGCATGGCGAGTGTGCAGATCTTCTCTTTTCTGACTTGGGGGCCACTGCCGACTCCATCTTGAGGCGGTGTGAAGAGGGACACTCGGTGCTGATCTCCACCCACGGCATCTGGGGCCTGGGTTCAATGTACCTGCGGCCTGGAGTAGGGATGCCATTGACTTGGACTGCCGACACTCTGGGATGGACGGTCGCCTGGGGAAACGTTGGGGAGAGACGCGGATTGCGCTTGTTGCGGCTTGTGCTCGGTTCTCCCGTGAGGCTGTGTCCAGGGACGTCGGTCCGCCTTGGTGGCTGTCTGGTGTGTCTGGGTGTGCTCTGGGCTTGTGGAGTTGCCCTCTTACTTGCTTCACTGAGTAGGTATTGGGGCTTTCTGTGGAACTGCTGACGGGCGGCCGCAGTGCGGCTCCTCCGCTCATGCCGGCCGGCATGCTGCTGCGTGTGCTTTTGCTTGTGCGTTTTATTTACCCCAGCTAGTAGGTTGGGCTATGATCAAAAACAGAGTCTTTTTTTCTTGGGGTCACAGGGTGCATTCAGTGTTCTGCTGGCTTGCATGTTTGCCTGGTGCTTGTATGCAGTCTATGCGGTGTGGCACCTTGACCACCAGGTTGCGCTGGCGCTACTTTCTAGGCCTTTGCAGCCTTCCTTTTGTAGTGGGCCGCGGGGAATGTCCGTGCAGAGACAGTCTCTCCCGTAGTTGCTCCTTACCACTTCCCGTGGCAGATGCGGTGCCGCTCGTGTCAGCCGGGTGGCGCTGCAGGCACCTCGCAGACCAAGGCTCTCTCAGCTGGAATCGCGCTCGATCCGAGCTGTCGATGCGGGCGGGGCATGCAGTGCTGGACGGCTGGTCCTCTCAGCCCCAGTCTGGGCGGTCTGACGGGATGGCCTCGGTACGTGTTTGCTTTACTTATTAGATTCCTGCCCCGACTGTCTTGTCATTCCGGCGTGCCGCTCCTGACTGTGCTGGCATTGTAGATGGGTTGCAGGGGCCTGACTACTGCTTCTGGGGTACCGGGGATTTGCCCCGCGAGACGGCAGGGGTTACTTCCGCTTCTCCTCTGCGGGCAGACGGGGGTCGTGGCGGGCGGTTGTGCGGTCAGCGAGACATGGCTGGGCTGCGAGCTTTCGCCTCCTTCAGGAGTCTGTGGGCTTCAACGCTCCAACAGCGTGGCGGCGCCGGACATCCTCCTTGTCCCACCGGCGGCACCCGTGGAGGGCGGTGTCCTCAGTTCTGGTGAGTCCCTGCCGTGCCGGACACTGCCGGGCGGTGCAGGGTGCAGCGCGGCATGCGGGGCTGGTATTGTCGCGGCGCCTCCCTGTAGTGCTGCCGGCGCAGGGAGTGCGGTCTGTGGAGCAGTGCTTTGCTCAAAGGTGGCAGGGACGCTCTTGGTTGCTGCGCGGTGGGGATCGCAGGGCTCTTCAATTGCGGCGGCGATTGCCTGAGTGTGGCGGCGGCTCTACTGCCAGTATGGTGGGGGGACTCACGCTTCCTCTGGCGTTCCGGTGGCTGCTGCGGGGGTGTCCGTCCACTTCCCCTTCTTGCCGGAGCCGACGTGGGTAGAAGATAGCCAGTCTCCGTGTCTCTCTCTTTACAGGCAGGGGGGGGGCCTTCACAGCAATCACAGGTGGCGGCTCATGTCCCCATTTCCTCCTCACGAGGAAGGACGGAGCACCGAGCGGCAGGCGTGCGGGGTTGGCTACCCGCCTCGTCGCCAGAGTAGTATTGGGCCTCAGGCCCACATGTCAGCAGTAATGGACACGGACACCATGCCAGGCGGTACAGTAAAAACTGGCCACGAGCACGTGCACCCGGGCCCTTTTATTGGCGGGGCCACGTCACTCGTGACACCCGTGATGGATGGGTGTGGGGGTGCAGTGTGTTCAGCCCTCGAGGGAGTGGCTGGGGTTACAACTTCCTGCGGAACACTAGAACGTGTCCCGCAGGACATTACAGGCAGCTTGTAACTCCTACCCATGAAAGCCCATTTATTCTCCTCATGACGCCAAGCCGGCATCCCTGGTGTGGACAGCATAGATCACATAGAGCCTACCTGGATAGGACTGCTGTGGACATCACATGACAAAGGATGTGGCCCAACGGCAAGAGCTGCCGAGCTGGGGAATCAGGTTCGAGCGACGGCGTCGGCTCAACATCCTGTGATTCTGAGCAAATCACTTAATCTCCCCGTACCTACCAAAAATGAATGTGTCCTTGGTAACCTAACTGGTGCTCATGTAAAGCGCTCTAATAACTTCGGGTCGAGTTCGCGCAATATAAAATCGCAACCATACAAAAAACTTCAACAGACTACGTAAATAATTGAGATGAAGTTAAGTAATGGTAAACGTATTTAGGGCTCTCCCAGAGTAACAGTATGTACACCTATTTTTGAATTGACTGAAATAATAATAAAATGAACCTTTAGAGAAATAAATTAAGATGAGTTCACATTGGCAACCTTCAGTCCTCAGCCGAGAGGAGCACATGAGGGAAGACGAAGAGTGTGGTTGGTTGGGGTGCGGAAGGGTACTATAGCCCAGTGGCGTGACGCAAATTGATGCTTTCCCCTGCAGAATGTGATGAGGGGCCCAGACTCTCGGATAGATCATAGATATTGGTATTGGGCTCAGTGGGGGCCTCTTACTCCCATGAAAAATCCACCCACTGTAGTTCCGTTTTCTCACTACTAACAGATAGAGCTACTTAAAGTCACGCAAGTCTTGAAAAGTGTGGTTAAATCAAACGTGCAAAGTCCTATGCAACACTGCCATCAGGTGGCTACAAGATAAATACATTTATTTGCTAATGCATGTTTGAAATAAACTTGAACACGTTAAGGGGCATATTATCAAGGGCTTTATCGCCGATTTAGCGGCACTTTTTGCCGCTAAATCGGCGATATTTTTAACGCCCTATTAGCAAACTGTCGCTAACAGGCGTTAGCGACAGCTTTCAGGCGTTAGAGGCCGGGAATTACATCGCCTTGCATGTCAGCGATATTTATCGCTAATGACATGCAAGGTAGGCGTTCCCCACTAAAAGCGACTGTAAACAGTCGCTAACACCACTAACCCCTATTATCAAGGCAGGCGAAGCGATAAAATAAATCGCGCTAAGCGCGTTTATCGCTATATTTTATCACCTGCTACTGACTATGACTTACCTGTTTGTAGTATAGGAGGTGGATTCTAATGCTGAATCCACCTTAGCGTTAATGCGAGAATATCGCTGGTTTTCCAGCGATATTCTCGCATTATGCCGCTATCGCTGGAATAATCATCGCCATAGCGCTAATTGTTGCTGATACAGCGTTAGCGTGGCGATATATTCCAGCGATAGCTGGCGATAGAATATTTCGCGCTAAGCGCGCTCTGCGATATTTATCGCATTTTGTTGCTAATATGGCCCTAAGTTTTTTGTGTCGTTTTACTTGTTACTCGTTTCTTTTCTGGTGAAACTTTAATAGGACCTTTTTCACCGAAGTACCAACTCAACAAGCAAGACAATGTCTTGAAAAAACATAAACTTGTTTCATCCTGTACCGGTTAGAAAAGTCTCACGATGTCACTGAGCTTTTTGTTGTTGTAGTTTTAGTACGAACTCGACCCGAATTCATGGTAGTTCAACACAAATCTAAGCGAACGTTAAGGCAGGACTGATTATACAGTAAAATATTTAGGTATGCAATAAATGACATCCATAATAGATTTTGTCCAAATACTAAGAATTACCACAAAGACCAGGCAGGTGGTGTGACGACCGTGTGGTGTGCACGCCCAAAGATAAGTCAGGTCGGGCACGGATAAATAAGAGAAGCACACAGCTTACTCGCGCTAGCCGGAAAAACCGCGGGGCATATTAGCAAGACCCACGTTAAAATTATCGCCGTTTTAGCGGCAGGAAACTGCCGCTAAAACGGTGATAATGGGCTTGCTAATATGCGTTATGGAATTCCAATAGAAGCCCAGGTTAGATGTGCAGGGCATCTAACCTGGGCTTCTATTGGAATTCTTTAACGCATATTAGCAAGCCCATTATCGCCGTTTTAGCGGCAGTTTCCTGCCGCTAAAACGGCGATAATTTTAACGTGGTTCTTGCTAATATGCCCCCCCTTCTTTGTTTGTTTCCCCAAGGGGTGTCTGTAACAGACATCATGCGCGTCGAGCCGGGTGACTCACTTCACCCCTCCCTACCTTGGAATGTAAAAGAAAAAAAACTGTACACAGTATAACAGCACTTCAATATTTCGTATTGTAATTGCATTTATATAGCCTGTCTTGGAATAGCCATTCCATTTCCAAGCTTTATTTCGATCTTTGTAGACCATAAAAGCAAAAAATAAAATACATACATCACTGAATTTGAGCAATAAAAACATCAATAAACATTACAGACTATAACCATGTACAGTAAACTGAACAAATTTCATGGCAGTTAAAAAAATATTAAAATTTAAAAATGCGAATTAAACAAAGATTTCATATATTAGTAAGATCAAAACAGTAGGAAATGGGAAAGGAACATTTATCATGTGCGAGGGGAGGTTAAAAACTTGCGGCGCCTATGCCACATAGAATTAAGAAAACGGGACACAGCAAAAACAATCTTATATAGCGCTTACTACCCCCGACGAGGCGTCGAAGCGCTTTTTCGGCAAGTAGCACGCTACGCGGGAACCCAAGAAGGATTAGTGTTGAATTAGTATAGTGAAAATGTGAAAGTAATTTGAGTGGTGGATAGGTTAGTCAGTTATTTGGATTCAGAAGGATAGCAGAGGGATAGAAGAGGGAAAAAGGTTTGCATTTATATAGCGCTTGTTACCCCTGATGGGGTGTTGAAGCGCTTTTTTTTGGAGAGTAGCACTTATCGGGTTTAAAGAACAAAGAAATACCACAAAGTGTGACTGAGCATGTGTATGACAGCAAAAAAGCGTACTTGGCAATCTGGAATAGGCCTCGTTTCTGAGAAATGCTTGATATCAGATACAAGCGTTCTGGAAGCAATTCAAAGTGTGATCTAACATAGAAATGAATGAGAAACATTCACCAAGCCATGGGACGTCATGTCTTAGTCGTGTTTGAATGCTTATATTGTTAGCTACATTCAGGGTTTTCTGGTAAATGCGTATTTTCAACTCTGTGCACATTATTCTTCCCCTTCGAGGGTGACCCAGTAAGGTCTATACTGTGTTTAAGGATTTTGATAAACCCATTCTTCCTCCAAGTATGCAATCTGAATTCTTATGATTGTTTGTTCGGCCTTTCATTGTTTAACTTCGTTACAAAAAAATGAGTCACATTATGGTAAACTTCATATTAGCTGATAAAAAAAACCACATTACTTAAAAATACCACCCTCCCCATAAAATTATTTTTTTCTATTCAGCTTCCGCCCCCTCTTTAGATAACACTTTTTTGGATGACGAGTTGCTCGCCTACCTCTACCCTCTGATGTCCCTAGCCCTTACTTAAAAGCCCCATGTCCCCTCCGATGACCCATGTGTCTCTTTACATTTTCTCTTTTTTCAGGTGGTCACGCCACCTTTCATCTTAAATGTCCCTTCGTTCATCTCATCAAATTCCTTCTCTTGCTTTTCTCGGATACCCCTCTCCCACTTAAAATACCAGTCTCTATACCAGTCTCTGCCACTGCAGCTGTCGCTCTGTCCTCACTCAACAGGCCCTTTCCACCGACCTGTGTCACTATCGAAAGCCTTGGCTCTTTCTTGGGACACCTACCCAACCCGACTCTCATCAGATGATCCTCATCTCATCCATCAGGTGCTTTATTTTAAACCCACTGCCCCGCGCCCGCAGTGTATTCTCTAATCTCGTTTGCCTTCCCCTTTCTTCTTCAGATAACCAACCCCTCGATTTCTTCAGCTGACTGTGCTTATACCCCTTCACTTCTGAAAGCACTCCTCAGTTGTCCCCTTTCTCACCCGCCAGCTGCTGTGCTATCCTCTCCGTCTTTTACGCATATGACGGATGCCCTCGCTTTCCTTACCCTTGGTGGCTCAAATAACCTCAATGTCCCCCACGTCCTTATGATCCCCACCACCCCTCCCTGTACCTCTGTTTCCTGGAAGGCTGGCTTGGCTGTGCTCTTGGAGACGAGGGGGGGGGGTGGCTTATCCGAGTGGGGGGCTCCCCCCGTCTTAGCACTCGCGCCACCAAATAACTTGTGCTCGTAGCGGTAGTTCCCGTGTGCCCCCGTCTAGATGTTAATGTATGGGGTGCCACAATTGGTCGAACTCTTCATGCCAGTCAATATAACATGGCTTCTCAACAAACATAGTTCCTCAGCAGGGCCGGCCTTAGATCGGATTGACCAGGGCAGCACCCTGGGTGGAAAGAACAATTTGTGTTTGTTTTGGGGCAGGAGGGTTGTTGCCATGTGACGTCAGTAGGTGTGAGGAAGATGGAAGGAGGGCAGGGGGTTGATGGGCTGCTAACAATTATACTGAGGTACATTAAGGGCTGGATTACAAAGTTTTTAACTGGCCTGATCGAGACCAAGCATGATAGACGAGCTGCTGTTTGCATAAATTAATTCAGGCAGCTCCCTGCTGCGCCCCTTTGGAATACTGGTGCCCCGGCCCTGGGCAGCTGCCCATGCCCAAGGTCAGCCCTGTCTGTCAGTCTCTGTTCATCACATCTCCTGAAAGCAATTGTAAACCTATACTCTAAGCCCTGGGTTAGAATCAAACTGGGGAGTGAAAGCAACCTCTCAAGGTCCATCACAACAACTAGCGGCCTCAAACAGGTGTGTGCGTTGGCACCAATGTTATTCAATTTATGTCTTGCAGACCTCTCCCCTACACTATTCTCCATCAACTTGCACGCCCCCTAAACTAGGGCCAATACAGCGGTCTAACCTTTTGTATGCCGAGGAACTGGTGCTACTGAGCAGAACTAGGGATGGCATGCAGCTCCTCCTCGGAGCGACTCAAGGCTACTCCCTGTGAAACAGGCTTAAAATAAACAGCAAAAAACCTAAAATTAGGATCTTTGCCCTGAGGTCGTTAAAGGGGAGGGTCAGTTGGTGCCTTGACGGGAGCAGGATCGAAGAAACAACATGCTACAAGTACCTCAGCCTCTTTTTTTAACAACAAAGGCTCATTTAAGTCACACAAGGAGGAAATCAAAAAGAAATGGATCGTTCTTGCAGCACGCCTATTGGCCATATTTAAGAATTTGAACGAGCACTCGTTCAGCCCAATACTTGAAATGGCCAGAGCAAAAGTGGTCCCTACCCTGGCCTATGGCAGCGAGGTCCTTTGAGGCAGAGACACACTGGTCTTGGACACCACAGTAGTCTGCATATATGGGCATATCTTTCAGCTACCCCAATACACCTCACCAGCCCAGATCCGACTGGAGTTCGGGCTGAAAAAGCAGTTCTATACCAGATGTGTAGCCTTTGTCACCCTCTGTCACAAACTCAAAAATTCTGGTAAACTCCATCAACCATCATATTTGGGAAGAGATTACTCACAAATCTTGCTCGCCAGCCTCAGAATACCTAAACGATCGACCTGCTAGGAATGGCAGAATTATGGTCTGCCGCAGTGAGCCACGATCAATTTAAAAGAATAGTTCCAAAATCTGCTAAAATAACTGTTGGGTTCTATATCTTTTAATACTAGCACATGCCACCATGACTACGGGTTCCATGTTAGAATGGTGGCATGTGGAATGGTCACTTACTTTGGACTTCAATAAAGGAACTTTGACTTACCTGACGAGTCCTCTAATTCCTTTCACTGGCGACGACTGGATTTGGACCCTGGACCGGAGTGAAAGGAAGTAGAGGACTCGTCAGGTAAGTCAAAGTTCCTTTATTGAAGTCCAAAGTATGCGACAGGTCAGAGCAGTCACCAACACCAACTGCTGCTCCTGACCATTCCAAATGCCACCATTCTAACATGAAACCCGTAGTCATGGTGGCATGTGCTAGTATTAAAAATACAGAACCCAACACATCTCTTCCCTTACAATAGCGAGAAAAGTATAATTGTAGTCTGCAAACAATTGAAAAACAAACCAAAAGAAGAAAAACAAACAAAAGAAAAATGAAAGTACACAAAGAGATTTAACATAGATCAATAATCCTGCATCAAGAGTTAACATAATCCTTGAGCCAAACAGGAGGTCTCCTTTCTCTTGCAGAAGCATTGAAACTGGGCTCACCTTGAGTGGTGGAACTGGGGCCACTTCGAGAAGTGGAACTCATGCTAGGGTCACCAACAAATCTTTGCTTAGACAATCTCTCCATGTTCCACCACTTCCCATCACTGAGTTTGACTGTTCTGCCTCTCAATGCAATGATCTGCATAGGACAAGAAAACTTGGAATGACCTTTGGCAACAAGACCAGGAAGTCTCACTTTAACCCAATCCCCTGCTTTGAAAACAGCCTGTTTTCTTCCTTTGATAGGCTCGCTAGCAACATACTTGCTCTGAGCTTTGTCACAATTAGCTTTCACAAACTCAGGTTTCACATTAGGAACACTCAAATCCTGCATCCAAGGTCTGACCAATTTAGTGGAAGTCAGTCTACCTTTTAACAGTGCAAAAGGAGATATCTTGGTAATAGCATTAGGGGTAGTACGCAAAGCCCAGAGCAAATCTACTAGTTCCTTCTTCCAATCCAATCCATAAGCCACGGACAATTGAATGCTCTCTTTTATGACCATGTTACAGCGTTCCACTAGGCCATTACTGCAGGGATGATATAGCGAAGTAGTGATGTGTTTGATGCCCCAATGACACAAAAAACATTGAAATTCCTTAGACATGAACTGCACCCCATTGTCAGTGATGAGTTCAATTGGGGCACCCTCCCTCAAAAATAGAGACTGGAGAAAATCCATAACCTCTTCAGTGTTGGCAGACCTCACAAATTTCACTTCAGGCCACCCAGAACCATAATCCACCACCACTAAACCATACCTGTTCCGTTCATCCAAAACATACATGGGTCCAATGATGTCTAAACCTAACTTGAGGTGACCGATGCACCGAACAGGAAGCGGATGATCACAGATAGAGGCCCTGCACTCGAGGGTCTCTTGCCCGCCAGTGTACCGAGGGTACCATCACACGGACTTCTAAGTGACAGGTACTATTGACCTGAACTTCATGAAGAAGGGTGAGTTAATAAATCACCCCATAAGGGTTGCCAATAATTCTGCTCAACCACTTTGACTCACAAGGTCCTGAAGAAAGCCCCCACCGACCCCTCCAGGGTGAGACTAGGGCTGAAACATGTCGACCTTTTTCTTGCACTTTAAACCTTCAGGCACTACAGAGTACTAATGCCACCATAGTAGTGCCCTTTTTCGTTTTTAGACTTGCCGGGACTCCTCCTGAATAAAGTTACACCTAGAGAGAGTGCTGAGCAATTTTAATTCACCTCACATCGATTTTATTCTCTGGACACTACTGATACAAACCAGTGGTCATACCTCCAGGTGGAGGTTAGCATCATCACTAACAAAAGACCCAATGATGACGATGCACTCTTGGTCCTAAAGAGCGGAGAACCAAGATATACCGCTTTCAGTACTAGGACGTGTTTGAGGTTTTTTTTACTGGGTATCCACACCTGACCCTGGATTTTTCAGGTACAAGTGGTCCATTCCATTTTGATTATTTGTATTCTGATCGGGAAGCCGGATGGACCAATAGCTTCTCACTCCATCCTCTGATTTTTTGTTAAACCTAACTTGAACCATGGTTTGTCAGGGACAGGCACCGCCTCAATAGGACTGGGAAACGTGACTTGAGTTTTGTCGCTGACAGCACATGCAATACAGTCTCTCACAAAATGTTCAACTGCACGATCCATCCCAGGCCACCAAAAAACTTCTCTAATTCTTCTCTTCATGGCCCTCATACCCACATGATTCGTGGGCCAGAACCAAAACCTTGTTCTGCAATGAAATTGGAACAACCAACAAATCTGTTCATCTCAAAACGCTCGAATGCATATTTAACTCCGGAAAAACATGTTTGAATGAACTCACTTCACCGTCCTTAGGTATCTAACCCTTACCTAACATGCCCAAAACCTGTTGAATGGATTCATCCTCTTGAACCGCAAACTTCCACTCCTCCTCTGAAATGCAATTAAAAATGCTCTCAAAGAAGCCAAAATACAAAATGCATCCTTCAACTGCTCCCCAACCTGCTCATTAGAAAGAGGCAACCTGGATAAACAATATGCAAAAATGTTTTTAACGCCTGGAATGTATTCCAGTTGAAAATGGAATTCCATCAACCTGGAATGCCACTTGGCAATGCGGGGAGTGGCATTGCTGGCTCCCTTAGTTGAAAATAAATTAACCAAAGGCTTGTGGTCCATACAGATGACAAACTCCGAACCCCATAAATATTGCCTAAAATAATCCACACCCCACCAACAAGCCAGAGCCTCAGTCCCCTGCTTTTAATGCGCGATGTGCGCTCCCTTGGTGTACATATCTGAGGCACACAATGATGCCTCTTATATCTGTCTGATGTAGGTCCTTTCTGTTGTTTGCTTGTTTTCTCTCCTAGGTCGCCATCAGGAGCGTTTTTCAACTATTATGTTGTAGCCTTACTGTAGGGTACACAGTGTAGGCCCGCCCTGATTTCATAGAGGGTTCTTATCCCTTTTAATCACTAATCACGTGCACTGAACACCACCTTTTGTTTTTCTGGTCCCGATGAAGCGCCACGGATCCTTGTGACCACCCAGGCACGAAACATGTTGGCCTTTTAGTTACCTAGAAACATTGCTCCTATTGGGGTAACATATAACCTACGGGTTTTTTATTCTGACAAGGGTACCGTCACATTAAAACGCACCCCTTTTGGTAACCCTTACTCAGTTTTAAACTTTGCACGCACTGACTCACCCTCCACATAGGACTCACCCCACATACCCGCACGCATCAGACGGCAGTTCTTAGAAGATCTCCGCTAAAGTGACCCTTCTGGGGACCCGTAGGGCATTGCAGCGCCGGCCCGACGAGGAGCAAAACGCCCGATGATGAAGCATGACATCCTTCGAGGTGTGTGAGGGCAACAAGAGGCAAGACCTGCTCTTCCCTCTTACCAGTGGGTTCTAGGCCTAGGACCCCCTCCCTGTCTCCTTCCTTCCACTCTCTCTTTCCCTTCTCAGTGAGTGGGTGACACTTTGCACCCCTCCTCCGGAACAGTGTCCCCCCGTTTTTGATTTAACATTAGTTCTAGGAGCGCGGGCACTGGACCATAATCCGCTCCTGGTCCCCCCCTCTCTTTTTTGACATAGTGGTACCGGAAAAGACAATACTTCGTGAATCCAAATATTTTAAATGTGAGGATCTTTACCAGGTCTAACAAAGAAGACAATCTATTTGTAAGCTAGAGACTGCAGGGAGAAATCATACAATATGAACCAGAATACTTTTAAGCATCTGATTTGTAAGTATAACTATCTGATTCAGAAAAGAAAAATACAGTATTTCTCATGTAAGCACTCCAATCCCGACAATTCTTCAAAGAAGCTCTTTAAAACTCTTCAATCTCTCTCAAATTTCAAGACTAAACCATCTTCGTTCTCCAGGGTGGGAGTAGCACATAAGGAAAACACTGAGATGAACCTCCAGGCCCTCCCGCCCTTGGATGTGTAAAAACTCATGACATTTTGTAAATCCTGCAAGTTCCCCAGAGATTCTAGTTACTTGAAATAAAAGCTTGTTCATTTCAGTAGTGGTCCCAGAAGAGATGAAAGTGGCAGCCAATAAACTTGCTGATGAAACATTTACTAGACACCAAAAACATAGATAACTTTCATCCTATCTTACTTCTGCCCTCCCCCTCCATATGTTTTAGGAGAGCAGTTGTTGTGTAATTCCAGAACTTTGTGGAGGGCAATACCCTCAAGGCCAAGTTTAAGCACAATGTAGTTGTCTCAATTTTTGATAAGCTTGCAATGATTGCTCATGATGACATTATTCAATCTCTCGGTGGCTTTCTTCATCATCACTCATCAGATGCTTTGAAAGTGCCTGACTAGTGCCCACTTTGGAGGACTGGTGCTAAGATGAATTCCAGTCCTTACTTTCTGATCAGGCCCAAGTAGTACAGCTAGGTCCATTCTCCTCCTCATCAAACCAGTGCCTCATGGCATCTCTCAGGGGTAATCACTTCCCCCCTAAGCTGTTCAATCTGTACCTGAGGACAATGACCCATTTGCAGCATTAAGTGGGGTATTCATTCTTTATGTGTGTAGACGACAATCAGTTCGTGTTAGACATGTGGGACGGGGAGGAAACATCTGCTCATGAGTTTCCGCTAGTACTAAAGGTAATCCCGTGGTGGATGAGTTTAAACTGCTTAAAACATAACCCTTTAAAGATCAAGGTTGTTTCCACTATGGATTCCGCTAGCATCAAGGACAGAGACATATTGACACCATCTATGGGCCCCTGCCTTGACCCACCAAAGCATCAAAATCTAGTTATCTTGTAAGATCTCAAACTCACCTTGACCCCACATATTGGTGATGTTGTGAAAGCTTGTTCTTGAAAATTTAGTTCTTTGAGACCTTTCTGTTTTTTAAGCTTTGCTTTTAAGTGTTTGTGATGAATGTCTGATTACTGCTATGATATATACTTTGGCCTCACAACTAAGTCCATTGAGACCCATAGGTTGGACCATTTTTGGTCCTAGAAATTTGACAGAATTTCTGGCAAAATCAAGGCACTGCATTGGCTCCCTGGGGAAAAGGGTTGTTTTTACATCTTTCTTTTTGATGCCTCACATCCGTAATAATCTTGAGCAGCCTTTCTAAAGTAGGTACTCTCCATTAGTTCAACACCGGTCATCTTCTCCTAGAAGCAGCACTATCACAAAATTCTAGAGAGCTTGTTGGCTGGCAAAGTCTCCAGGATACAATGCCCTAAAAAGTGGAACTCTCTCACACTAGAAGCTTAAGCTGAATCTACTGAAATTTAGATAAAGGATTAAAACCTGTCTCTTTGATTAGTGTTGAGTAGAGCATCCATCTCTCTTTCTAAGTGTTTCTATGAGCCCGCCATTTTTAGTGTGTTTGGTTTGCTCTATAAATAGTTGTGCAGTATAAAGTAGATTAGAACGGAAATGTAAGGGAACTGGGAATTAATTCTGTTTTGTAGCCCCCGATGGAAATATCTGACTACATCCCTTCCCTAGATACAGATCCCATTGTCTGAGATGATTATGATGTAGATAGATGTAAAAAAATTGCAGACATAAAAAGGGGAAAATGATTTAAGTACAAAATGGATTTTTTCACAAAGCATTGATTCATCATTGGACCTTGGTGTTAATTAGCCACTTGTGCATGCCATATTTATCTATCATAGGGACAAAGACCCTGGGGTATCAAGTATGAGCAATCTCTGAGGCAAACAACGGTACAACTTTCAAACAAAGCAAAAAGATTGCTTATGCAGTCATCTTGCTTTTGTATTCACAAAGTCAGATATTATATCCTCACAGTCCATATCATCGCCAAGATGCTGTTTAACGTTTACAGGAACTGTTGTGTTAAGCATCTTTTGTCTGCTGTGTTTTGGAAGTAGAATTTCACCCTCTTTAAGTTGGAGAGAGGTTGTTCCTTAGAACAATTTGTGGCATGATTGCATATTAAAAGGTCCATGACTACATCCAGGTTTGGGTAGATACCCTGGGGATCATGTTTTCACAAAAGAATGCTCGGTACGCTAGCGGAAATGTTACCAGATATGCCCAGCCATGTTCTTAACATTTGTTCCAAGGTGCTTTTGTGGTTGTATGACACTATATTGAGAAAAACAATATCAACATATACAAATATTGCCAAACAATATTGAAAAACGTTAATGTTGTGACCCTATACTTAAGCAGTTAAGACTCAAATATTGATGACAAAAATTGTGTGGAAGAAAATACGTAAGATAGATCAATATCTTAAACAATAATAAAAAAATGCCAACTATCGCCTATATATTAAAACCAGTGCTTCATTTGTAAAAAAAGAAGTGCCAGACCCCTTGTTAGGAGGCCACTGCAGCTTGCACCACCCATTGCTCCCACTAGTGCTGCCAATGACAGTACTATCACTATTAATCATCACACTCATACAAATGTGACAATTTAGACTTAATATACATTAAAATGGTTAATACATATGCCGCCCAAGCTATTCTTATACCTTTGGGTGGGAGGTATTAGTGCCTTTACTGTATATTTAATTAATAAACAACAGTTGTTGTGCTCCTCAAAGAAATAGGACTAACAGCGCCACCGGCTCAAATGACGCACTGATAAAACTAAAGAAACATAACAGCAATCACAAAAAAACAAAATATCAAAACACAGAAAAATCTACATAATTCTAAACAAAACAAGTGAAAATTCATTCAATATGTATACACATACAAAAATAATTCATGATAAAATTAATATACATTAAATATCTAACCATATAATATCATTAGCATTTACCACGAAAGATGCAAAAAAAAATTCAACCTAGTCTCCAACCAACCTATCAAATTAAACTTAAAAATAGTTAACAAATAGAAACACTTTTCCAATTAAAAAACAGGATAAAAAGCCCATAGGATGCACAACAAAACACGTCCTCAAGAACAATTACAGCAGGATAGCGTTACTTTACTGAGGTGAACACCTACAAAAGAAGACTTCAACACTTCAATGAACCACTAATTACCACAAACAATGCAAACAAAGTACGTCTGAGAATAAATGAAAACTAACAAAAGTAATAAATAACAAAAATTATATTAAAATAAGAAATAATTAAAATGTTAAAAAGAAAGGAAAAGACAAGGACACCGAATTACTCAAAATACAAAAAAAGCCACCACGAAAGTAAACATTGTAACCAAAATGAGAAACTTAAATAAAAATAAAAATAGCGCTTTAACATATTTAAAAAATAAAGTACAACAAACAAACGTCAAACAAATTTTAACATTCAAAATTAAACTGACACAACTAGCAAATCTGTGCCTCCCAACAAACTTCAACAAAAGAAAAGTGAGCCAAAACAACATCAAAAAGGCCTACAAAGTGAAAATCTAAAACTAAAACAAAGTGAAGGCAACATCCAGAACGTAGCTTAAAATGAGCACCTACAATGTAAAAATGTTAAAATAAACACAATACTGTGTATTTTTTAAATTAATATATATCTTCTATATTCTAAAACCCACAGACAAAATGTCAGAAACAGCAAAATACATCAAATCCCGATAAAGGAAGCTGTTATTAAATTATAAAGGATATTGTCATAGTAAGGAGACTACCACAGTGAGAAAACAGATTGGGAAATGCACCAACGAAATAGTTGAAAGCATTGGGGAACATAACCGCCCCACTAATGTTACTGAAATTGTAGTCAGAAGTGTTTTACTGGGCCTGATAGAGGTCTGTACGAACCCACAAGAGAAACAATACTTCAAAATATTATACCAAATGTTCCTGAACAAGCAACAGGCCAACTCCTTGCATGCCAGGATTAATTGCCAGAACATGAAGGGCAGACAAGGAAGCACCAGTAACACCTATAAACATGAAGATATAGACATACCCCAACACTTGCTAACCACAATTAAACAAGAGAACTAGTTCCAATATGATAACTTTAGTAATGATAAAAGAATTATAATTTATGCTACTAATACAAATTTACCATTTTTAATGCAATGTAATATGTGATTGATAAATGGCACTTATAAGGAGTGGCTTCCGCCATTCATCCAAAGATACAAAATATATAGTCAATATCAAAATACAAACATCCCGTTACCTAACAAAGTGCAAGTTACAGTGAGATATTAGTACATGTAAAACAACACACTAACAACTATAACCCCAAAAAAATCATCATAGATTTTGAACAGGCAATGATTTTGACCATACTTGAAATCTACCCACATACTGCAGATCGGGGATGCTTCTATCACTTTAACCGGAGCACACGGAGAAACCCACAAACATCCTCCCTGAAAATAGAAAATGCAACTAACCTAGAATTTGCACACAAAATAATAAGTGAATAGCTTTAGCAAATTTCCCTGTAACAGAAGTCACTAAACATTATGATATGCTAATTGAATCCCCATATTACCAACAACATGAAACAAAACTAGCTTCTTTAATGGATTATTTTAAGGATACTACAGTTTGTCGCCTATTCCGAACAGGCCACAAACCCCAACTCAAGTATCACATTGCATGTGGAATGTGTATACCAGCAAAATGTCCCAAGAAGCAAGGAGAAATAACGCAGAGGAAGGGTGACAAAATTCCTTCAAAGGAACACTTGGAAGAAGCCATCCTACAGTCTACCAGTTCCTAGAAATATTTAAAAAAAGAAAAAAGCTACCAGGAGCTAAGAGTGAAACAGTCCCCAACCCAACTCAAACCAAAAATCTTCAAACAAACTAAACAAATGCACAAACACCTAGCATGCAAAGTAAGATTTTTTGACAACTCAGGCCTACCCCATCTATAGTCAGTATTAAGAACCACACTGTAAAAAAAATAACAACACCATTTAACCCCCCTAAAACATGATCAATGTTTATTTATTAATATATAACTATTATTAAGCAAATGTAAAATATCAATCTGAATATGAAAAAGTATTCAAAAGACAAAAATTCAGATGGGTAATTAAAATTTACTATAACAAATATTTAAAAATATATAAATATACAACACAAAATCACCAATAACTTTTAAAATAAACAAACAATTTTCTATCACATATGCAATTATGCTAACACCATAAAAATCAAATATATGGACATCAAATAAACAAACAGAACATCAAAAAATTAAAATTTCCCTCCCAATAACATAACTAAATAAAATAGGATAACACTTATGATTTTGTAGCTGAAGTCCTGGTCAGTGACATGATGATCCAAAAAATACAATGCCAAAAAAACAATAAAAAAGCCCAAGAAATGGAAACATAAGCCAGAGAAAAGTAGAACATCCACAGTAATCCTGGGAGTCTATTCACAACCCCCAAAATTAGATAAAATACATAAACATTCCATGAAAACCAAAAATTCAAGGAAAAAGTCAAAAACAATATTCTTGGTTAAAAAAGAACCAACTCTTTCCTTGGGGAAAAAATAATAAACGCACAAAGACTGGTGTCCATAAATAAAAACTTGTAAAATAAAAAACATATAAACCCATCCAAAACATTTAGACTCCTCTTAGAAAACAAAACGCAGTAAAAAAGCAATACAATAAATGTTAAACATATAAAACACCTATGAAATACTAATAAAAATTATATTTCACATTAAGGCCTACAGCAAATAACTAATGCTTACTACTCTAAAAAAACAATACACTAAAGCAAAATCCAATAACAATGACTAGCCTAAGGGCCTGATTTAGATTTCAGTGGACGGGTTACTCCGTCACAACGGTGATGGATATTCTGTCTGCCGAAATATAATCCCATAGGATATTATGGGATTTATATTTTGGCGGACATGATATCGGTCACCTTTGTAATAAAGTAACCTGTCTGCCGAAATCCAAATCAGGCCCTGAGTCTCAACACCTTCACCCTACCACTAAACCCTTAGAAAATATGTTTTAAATGATCTTACTTAAATTGGAGACCAGCAATGGGAAACTGCAACTGCAATTAAACTGCTGCAGCCGCCAGGGAACCGCTGTTCCCTGGCAGTGGTGCAGCGGTCACGCCCTCAGTAATATGCTGGTGGTGCCACTGCGGCACCGCCATGCATATTACGAGTTTCAGGACCACCAGCGGTGTCATGGAGGTCTTTACTCCATGAAAAGGCTGGTGGTCCTGAAACAAAGCTATTTGCATGGGGGGCACAGCATGTGCCCATCTGTGTGCATGCACCCCAGTTCCTGCACTGTATGGACTTTACAGTCCCCGACCTGCAGGAACTTTTTTTGCGTTCCCATTGCGTTGCCCATTTTCAGAAGCACCGCTGTGAGAACGCCAAAAAAGCCTGCCAGACAGGGAAAATCGTAGTGTGGCAGGCGGTGGGCACATGGGTTTGGCGGCCCACTCCTGTACCACGAAACTTGTAATCAGGCCCTTAATGGTAAAGAAAGACTACAAATTCAAAGAAAATCGGGGGGGAAAGTGGCAGTCCCTCCTACAGCTTGCAGCTCTTCTTCCTGGCAGAATGTCCTCAGTCCAGAAGTGTACTGATCTTGGGGTGTCAGAGGTCTAATACTTATACACCGTTCTGCCTTTGAAGTAGGCAAACTTCAAAGGAAAATCTTTGTAGTACACAAGACCCTGCTTTTTCCTGACCTGGCTCCAGACACACTGGAGACAGCTTTGTGTGAGGACAGGGACAGCTGTATTTAGGTGTCAGTGACAACAACTCCTGACAACTCCTCCCATCACTCTAGCTCAGGAAAGCATATCAGCCTGGTGATGGCCCATCAGGATATGCATGGCACACCTCAGCTCCCTTTGTGTGACTGTATAGAGTGAACGCACCAAAGCCCAACTGTCAGCCAACCCAGACGTGGATTTTACAGCCAGGCAGAGGCCCAGAATGGTTAAGGGAGAAAATGGCCACTTTCTAAAAGTGGCATTTTCAAACACACTATTTAAAAACCAACTTTACTAAAAGATGTATTTTTAAATTGTGAGTTCACAGGCCCCAAACTCCAAATTTCTATCAACTCCCAATAGGAAAGTACACTTAAAAGGTATTTCAAGGTAATCCCCATGTTACCCTATGGGAGAGATAGTCCTTGTTTTAGTGAAAAACGAAATTATCAGTATTTCACTATTAGGACATGTAAAACACAACAGCACATCCCACCTTTTAAATACACTGCTCCTTGCCTATGGGGCTGCCGTGGGGCTACCTTAGGGGTGAATTACATGTAGTATAAGGGAAGGCTTGGTCCAGGGCCGGCTTTAGCGCTGGTGGCGCCCGGTACAACAATATTTGTAGGCACTCCCCCATCCGTGGTGGCGGTGGTGACCACCTCCACCACAGATTCCCTCACCACCACGTTTTAACAGTGCCCCTCAACTTTCCATAACCACTCTCGTTTAAATGCATTTAATTAGTTACATAGCGTCCCTCATACCATTGTAGGGTGTCATAGCACTTTGCCTCACACACACATTACACAGAGACAATCAATAATATGTGTGTGAATCAGTGTATAGGAAATGTTACATAAGCCAGAGGAGGACAAGGTGTAGGGGTGACATGTCATCCTTACTAGTAGGCAATATAGTTGAGGAGTGCTTGGTCTAGAAAAGCACAAACTCAGAATTGAAACCAGAACACCATAGTTGAGGGGTTCTCTTTAACCCTTTGGGTGCTCATGACGGATTGGTTCCGTCATGAGCACAAGTGCTAATGTGCTCATGACGGAACCATTCCGTCATGAGCACATGCTCAGAAAATCCCTCTGCTACAGACAGCAGAGGGATTTTTTTGGTCTCGCCTACGCAGCACGCATGCGCTGCATAGGAGGGGACCTTTTGGAATCGATCAGCATTTTGGCAAAAAGCGTGCACGTTTTGCATTGCTTTCTATTGCAACGCGTGCACGTTTGGCGTTTCCCTTGCGGGAGCGAGCTTTGGCACCATCTGTTTGTAATTATCTTGAAAACAGATGGTGCCAAAGCTCGCTACCGCAAGGGAAATGCTGTGTGTGTCTGGTCCCCATGCACGTCCCCTCCACCCCATCTCCACAAGAGTGCGCGTCGCTTTAACTTTCACAGCCGCGCTTGTTGTAATTTAGCAGTTGCTGCCCGCCGTCGCCACCACTGGTCAGTGCTTGTTTTTTGTTTGTTTACTACCCTTCTCGTGTTGCCTTTACTCCCGCCCCTCCCGTTGTCTTTCTTTTCACCTCCCTCATACCTCCTCTCCTCCCTTTTGTATGCATGATGATTTGCGCACACAAGAGAAGGGGGAACAAACAGATGGTAATCTCCGACCGACGGAAACCCGGAGGTCTCACACGCTCCTGCGCGCTGTCGCAGGCATTCTTGCTTTGGAGTGCGCTCTCAGGGAGAGTCAGTAAATCCGCCCTGCTGAAAGCACTGCAGTAGGAGACTTCCTAATGCCAGTTTGTCTGGCATTGTGCTATCTTGCCAGAAGTGTTCGTTTCACAATGGAATTAGCATATGTTGAGTTTAAAAGTGCGCGTTTGTTGAACTGCAGTGTGAGCTCTCCGAGGCTGACAACTTGCTTTGTGAGGCTTATTCCACATGTGAAATGTAGGTCACACTTACTCTTTGTTAAAACATACATCACAAAGAACTTGTTTAATGGAAATGCCTTGTGTGCAGTTTATGTTTTTGTAATCAAATCCGGAACCAAATAACTTGTACTTTCTCCCCAGTTTCCAGTTAAAGTTGCCGAGGAGTAAAGCAAAACCACATCCACAAGTATGTCTGCTGTGTGTGACTGGAATGAATGAACCCTTCTTGCCTGCCCGTGGACATTGGGTTATTGGGAGGCATTTCTGGCAAGGAGTGTGTGCAATTTTGGAGGCTAGAACCCCCCCTCATGGTAGGGTGACTAGGCGCCCTCAATTTGCTCGTGTACTACAATTTTTTTCAACATGTGGGCTGTCATTATTTTTTATTTTTTTACATTTAGCAAAAAATACGTTTTCAGAGACACTGGCGACACTAAGGAGAACGCTGTGGGGTAGGACATTTGTGCCGCCACGGTGATTCCACACAAAAATATGTGGAAAATGTGTTTTTTTCAGCTAAATTTGAGGTTTGCAGGGGGATTATGGGTAGGGAAACGTTGGGGGATCCACACAAGCCATACCTCATTGGACTCCCCAGGATGTCTAGTTTTCAGAAATGTATGGGTTTGGTAGGTTTCCCTAGATGCCGGCGAGCCCGGGGCCAAAACCCCAGGTGCCCCCCCCAAAACCAGGTAGTTTTGTTATAGGTAATTTTGAAGTCTCCACAGTACGATTTGGGCCATTTCCTGTTGCAGCCACTATGCTTACCCACACAAGTGAGGTACCATTTTTATCGGGAGACCTGGGGGAACGCTGGGTGGTAGGAAATTTGTGTCAGCCCAGTGATCTTACAACTTTCCCACACAGAAATGTGAGAAAAAATAGATTTTTTAAACAAAATTTTAGGTTTGCAGGGGATTCTGGGTAGGGTCAATTGGCACTTCATCAGGACCGAGAAAACTAAATGTGAAAGGTGCACTACCGTCTGGTATTGAGATTCTGTGAGTTAAATTACCAGAAACGGTAGGGAGTACCCTAGTAGACTTGTACTGGGGAGTACTGTAGACCCCTAGATACACAGTCTAAGGCTGACGGGGAAAACCAGAGCACGTCGTTGCTCCGGTAGAGGTGTAGGCAGTCAACTAGCATTCGTCCTACCCTTGCTCCGGGCAAACTGGGCACGAAACATGTTGACCAACTACACCTTGACTGCCCTTTAGGAACATTATTCCCACATAGGGGCACTCGCACCTTTTTAATCAGGCTAGAGCTACCTAAAACATTAAAACTTGACCTAAGTAGGACTGCTCCAGACCTATTTTACTTTTCTCACCTCCCCGTGCACTACCCAGCCCCCACACCCGCACGCACCTTACGGCTTCTTCAAAAGATCCCCAACAAAGAGCCCCGGTTTCGGCAGCCCGTCAGGCATTGCAGCGCTGGCCTGACGAGGGGCAAACGCCCTATGATGAAGCATGACATCCCTTGGGGTGTGTGAGGGCATCACGAAGAAATACCTGTCTTTCCCCCACGTCCAGCCAGGAACTGCACACTCCTTTTAGACTTAGCTTCTTTGGGAGCCTGTGTGCAGGACCTCCTAACTCGGCTCCTTGTCCCTCCTTTGTTAATATAGTTTAAAACTGTACTCACAGACACTGCAATGGCAGGTCTGAGACTTGTTTGCAGGGTTACTCATGTCGGTGGCACAATCAGTGCTGCAGGCCCACTAGTAGCATTTGATGTACAGGCCCTGGACACACCTGGTGCACTTTACTGGGGACTTGCTAGTATATCAAATATGCCAATCATGGATAAACTAATCACCAATACAATTTACACAGGGAGCACCTGCACTTTACCACTGGTCAGCAGTGGTAAAGTGCCCAGAGTCCTAAAAGCAGCAAAATGAAATGCAGCACACAGTCAAAAACAGGAGGTCAGATGCAAAAAGACAGGGGAAATCAAGCCAAAAGATTCCAGGTCTAACAGAGGCATTTTCTGCAGCACAAGTAGAAAGAGGAAAAAAACTAGGAGAAATAAAGATTTTTTACCTTGTTACGCCTCACCTGGGGAGGCATAGCATTTTGACGTATTCCCAGGTCTACCATTTATGGTGAATTTGGGAATGCGCCAAAATCCCATGTGTGGATGCATGGGAACACCCACGCTCCACCCATGGAATGTCTCCCTGCCGCAGAGTAATGCATGGGCAGTGATTTGCGCTGCCTTGCGTTACTGTATATTTATCAAGCCGTGCGTGGCCACGCAAGGTGGGCTTGCGTGGCTTCATAAATCTCACTTAGGTTTTGCGTCACCCTTGCGCCCCCTTAATGGCGCATGGGGGTCACAAAACCTTGATAAATAAGGGCCTGTGAGACCAAAATGATCCTGGGCAGGGCAAACCGAAGAACAATGATTAAAGCCATCAAATCAAGAGCAGACAGCTCTTGAGATAGACAGCAAAGCCATTCAATTACAAGCAAACAGCTGAACCTAAGCCCACTCTAAGTATACATATGTGTTAAAAATAAAAGGTCTTCGTACAAAGAGGTAAACCTGTCTGTGAGCAAGACGTAAAAAGAAGGGATAACAGTGTGTATTTTGCAGTATTGATTGCCTTGTTTAGACAATTATAGTGTTGTGTTAACTTGACCTAATTGTTATCCGGTTATCAGTTGCCTTGTCTAGACAATTACATTGTTGTGTTTATTTGACCTAATTGTTTTTCGGTTACATGCATAACAAAGAAACTGAGAAAAGAACTGTAAAGTTCTATTTTGTATACTTGTATCATTTTCAACTTCATTTTAGCCACGTACCATCAAAGTGTTCGACATGGTTCATATTAGGGCGAGGGTTTTTTTTTTTAATTCCACTAATTTCGGTGTAAAAATAATTAAAGGAATACTTGTAGACTGAATAAATAAGTGGAGCTTTGGGAGTTACCTGCCTCAGACTGCATCTGTTGTGAATCTGAATAGCAATAATTTGCAGATATGAAAGATGGCACTGATGGGTTTAGCACACTCCACTTGCCAACCGGCTTCCATCTTGCTGCCACTAAAGTGCACAACCCTCTCTGCAAAGGGATGGGAAAGTCAAATGGATGCCAACAAAGCTTGACATGTCTCCAGAATTGAACAAGCCACCTGTATCTTTGTTTGCCAATGAAAATCACTGAAAAAGGGATTCATGCACCAGTGCCTAAATATATCATTTTTTTCATTCATCTCAAGTCTAGAAAGTTTACAAACAACCCTAACATCTGCTGACATCACCCCAAAAATGACAACTACTGCTAAATTCCTAAGTTACCTTGTTGACGCATACCTAAGCTGGAGTGCACACTCTAGGTGTAGCTAAGTCTCCTGGATTTTATCTTCATAAACTTAAGAATTTAAAAACCTTAACCTCTTGGACGCTGTGGACACGACCTTAATTTGCGAAGTGCTCAAAACTGGGCACTATGTTCGTGGAGGTCACGTGCCAACACCCATCACGGGAGCAACAGTTGTGTTCTGCTCCAGGGCCCCCTTTCCCCTGTCACACCCCACATGGCTCGGAGCAGGAGACTCTCCCGCTCTGGCCTAGAGGGGTATGATGGTCGTGCAAATTATGCAAATGTGTAGTTGATGTGATTATGTGATTTGCAGGATTGGAACCCAGGAAATGGTTTCCTGGATTCCCTGGGAGCACAGAGGGGACAGAAAACAGCCCCATTCTCCAAACTCACAGGGAATTGTGCCTAAAGAGATTTATTGCTGAAAAGCTGAGAAAATCAGCTTTCCAGTGCTACCTCTCGTGCTCTGCAAAGCACCAGGTGGTGTGTGATCGATTGGCGCTTCCACTAGACACCAGAGATGTTTTTTGTAGAGGGAGCAGCCCATTAGGCAAGGTTTTGTGCTCTCTCACCCCACCCCCCCACCCCAATATTTTTTGTCTTTCTACACCCCCCTGGCGGGCGGTTTGGGGTATTTACCCCCAATCTGTCTCAGCTGGGACAGAAAGCCCACACAACACCATGGAAATTCTTTTTTTTTTAAGTGCTCGAAATAGCCCATCGGGCTATGCCCCTGATCCAGCGCTATCAATAAAATTTCTTCTCCTACATGCTTTGGATGTCCAGGTACAAATATCCCTCTCAAACACAACTATATCCATATGACGGTGGGGCCCATAACACCGCATATACATTCACTCTCTCATATATTCCCTGGATTTCATCCGTTCTTCCCTAGGAGAAAATAGTTAATGATTTGCTGGAAGGAGACAGACTACCTTTTAAAACGACATAATACTTTTCAAGCTTTACGATATTCCGCTCATTGGTCGATGGACCAACTAGTAGGAATCAGTTGATGGTGATTAAGACCAGCTCAATCACAATAAACCTTTAAACATTTACATTTATCATTGAGCTAAAGAACCACTGACTCATTGTTTTAAAGATAATAAAGTTTATATACATTTTAGAAGCATGAATAAGTTTCAGTTTTATTATTCAGGTTGTTACATTTAGCATCATTATAAGAATAAATTGAAATTGCAATGCATACCTATTAGATGGAAAAATAAAGTTCGTCACAGCAATGAATTCAGATCACAGCATGGAACTCCCGAAAGATCTATCTATCTGTCCTGGAAAACAGGCCTTCTCGTTCCTTTCCCCTTTAGTATCTTAAGAATAAAAGTCTAATAGTTTAAATGGAAAAATCTATTAGGAGCAAAAAGGTTCTCCAATAGCAGCGTCTCATGCTCAATCAAAAATATAAAATAGCAGCAACAGCAGCTAACAGCTCCAAAAGCAGTCAACCTCAATAGCAGCTACATCAATAACCATTAACAGCCCCCTCCCTAAGAGTAGGTCTTCTTATACCCTAATACTAGCTTACTAAGTGAAAATGTTACATCTTTATGGCGAGATTCTCTCTAATTGGTCCATTTGGGGTCAGCATACATCTCATTATGAATATCCTTGTTCGAACCAGTTCTTTGTGGAAAGTTCATACTTCTGTCATTTCTCACGGGTTCATGACATTACCCATCCGTTTAGGTTTCAAACTGTATCCTTTTCTGATACTTTTAAGTTGAACAGTTCATTGTTCATTCACTTATTCACTGCGACTTCTCACGCTTTTCGCATAGTCCTTTTTTTGGCACACGTTAGTATGATAAGGTCATCACAGCCTTGACCACGCTTCCATCCTAGGCTTTGGAACGATCACATGATCCCTCTTGTTCACTGCCTTTCTTTATTTCAACATCTTTCGCGCCTGCGTACTCTAGCTCATGGCAGCCATTTTATATCGCGGCTCAACAGGCCTAAGCGCACTATTATAAAGATAAACAGAACATAGTTAAGAATAAAGTATAAAAACCCTTTCGTTTCCCTCCCATCATTCTACGTACCCTAATTAGGTATTACCTAGCAAAAGCGACATATAAAGCCCTCCCTTACTTACCAACGCTTTACTTTGCCACTACACAGTTTATTTCCAAGCACAAATCATGCATTCATTATTCTAATTAGTACGCAAATATTAAACTTATGTAATCCACGTCAACAATTGTAAGTAAATTAGTTTGCACATATATAGCGTGTTACCTTTAACCCTTTACATGTAACATACATGATTGGTTATTTACTAAGACGTACCTGTTTGTTAATTATTCAACATAAATATTAGGAGGTTAAAAAAATTTCGTTTACCCTGCTCCATCACCCCTCACCCCAAAAGGGGGCATTATAATTATAATCTTTCTGCCTCCATTGCGGCAGATTGGGTGGTCTGCCCCAGTGTGCACTCCTGAGGACACAGAAAGCCTGCTAGACGCCAGCAATTGATTTACCCAAAAAATATGGGTGAGTGCGGCCCACCTGGTCCTAAGGCCATGCTCCCACCCCATACAGTCGTTCTGGCCCTCGGGGAGGCAGCTTAAAAAATCCCCCATCCCTGGGGAGCAGAAAGCCAACTAGAGACCAAAGATTTTACATTTAGGCAAAACAAAGGGGTGCAGGTGCTCCATCCAGGCATTGAGCCATACCCCCAGCACAAAAGGGGCAAACCAGTCTTTCTGCCTCCCGGTTGCCCCAATTTGCCCCACGGAGGGGGAAGACAGAAAGCCCACTGGATGCCAGGAGTAATTGTTCATAAAATAAAGTTGTGGGGACTGGCCCGCCGGGCCATGACATCAAGTCAGTTCCTTAAAGCCACAGCAGTCTTTCTGCTCACCTGAGGACTACAAAATCTTTTTGAGCATTGCTTTCACACATGGGCCAGCATAGTGGGGATAAATCCCAATATTGACCCACTTGCCATGCTGAATAGCCGAACTATTCGTGGTTGCCCGCCACACCGAGAAACCTACCAAAGCCAGATATTTCTGGAAACTAGACACTAAGGTTAGGCCCCAGCGTTCCCACACTTCTCCCGATAAAACCCATTTGCGTGGCTCGGCCTAGAAAATACAACACCAAAAGGCCCCAAAAGCAGCAGGATTTGGGCCCAAGTTCGGCTGCCACCTATGGAAACCTACCATACCCAGACATTTTGCAAAGTAGACACCTGAGGGAGTCCATTGGGGTGTGCCTTGCATGGCTGCCACAATATCTTCCTACCCACAATGCCCTATAAACCTCAAACGTTGCCTAAAATCATGCATTTTCCCTGGTTGGTGGCTGAGTTAGACCCAATATCCATAGCTACTTGCAGTGCAAAAAAGCGTTTGTTTTGCGTGGAAAAATGTGATCTGTCCATGTTGCTTTTTGGGGCCACTCCTACCGTGAGTGCTAAGCCCACCCACAGAAGTGGGGAACTGTTTTTATTGAGAGACGTGTGAGAATGCTGGGTGGTAGGACATTTGTGGATTCCTGCAGATTCCAGAACTTTACCTCATACAAATGTGAGGAAAATGTCTGTTTTTATCCAAAGTTAGCTGTTTGCGAGGGCTTCTGAGTAAGAAAACATTGTGAGACCACACAACTCGCACCACCTTGGACACCCCCTGGTGTCTAGTTTTCAAACATTTCAAAGTTTGATGTTTGCAAGGGCTTCTGTGTAAAAAAAGAAATTCATGAGATCCATACAGGTTACACCATCCTGGACTTCCACAGGAGTCTTGTTTTCAGAAATATCTGGGTTTATTAGGTTTCCTGGAGTGGCGGGTGAGCTAGGGCCCAAATTCCACCGCTACCCACACTGTAAAAAAAAGCGTTGATTTTGCTGGGTAAAATGTGATGTCTCTAGGTTGTGTTTTGGGGAATTTTGTTTTGCAGGCTCTAGACCAAGCCACACAAGTGGGACAAGGTTTTTTTCGGGAGCCATATGGGAATACCGAATAGTAGAATATTTGTTATTACCAATTGGATTTTACTGCATTTGTAGCTTCCAAATGTAAGTCAGTGTGTAAAAGAGAAGACATTTTGCAAAATGCCCTCTGAATCACGATAGTTAGGGTAACCACAAATTCAGAGATGTACAAATACCCACTGTTCCTAAGCTCAATATCTTGTGTACATTTCATAAATACTTAGGTTTCCTTCATACCGTTTGGACCTGGCACTTTTTGCAGGGTTATCCCCAAATTTCTTACCTTCTTCCTCCTATTTTTTCTGGCCTGTTTTTATTGGTTTTAGGAGTTTGGGCACTTTACCACTGCTAACCAGAGCTAAAGTGCATATGCTCTCTGTCTAAATTCTATTGGTGATTGGTTTATCCATGATCGCCATATTTGCTTTACTAGTAAATCCTAGTAAAGTGACCAGGTGTGCCCAGGGCCTTTAAATCAAATGCTACTACTGGGCATGCAGCACTGATTGTGCCACCCACATCAGTAGCCCTTCAAACATGTCTCAGACCTGCCACTGCAGTGTCTGTGTGTGCAGTTTTAAACTGCCATGTCGACCTGGCAAGTGCAACTACTTGCCAGGCCCATACCTTCCCTTTTACTACATGTAAGGCACCCCTAAGGAACGCCCAAGGTAGCTCCATGGGTAGGGTGCAATGTATTTAAAAGGCAGGACACATACTGTGGTGTTTTACATGTCCTAATAGTGAAATATTGCTAATTTCGTTTTCTCTCCCATAGGTTATCATTGGAGCTGCCTTGTAACATCTTACAAGTGTATCCTCCAATTGGGAACAGACCGAGATTTGGAGTTTGGGGTTTCTGAGCTCACAATTTAAAAATACATCTTTTTGGTGAAGTTGGTTTTTAAATTGCATGTTTGTTAGTGGCACTTTTAGAAAGTGGCACTTTTCTTGCTTTACCATTCTGTGCTTCTGCCTGTCCGTAGAATCCACGTCTGGGTTAGGATGACAGTTGGGCTGTTTGTGCATTTACTCTAGACAGTCACACAAAGGGAGCTGAGGTGTGCCTTGATTATCCTGATGGCCCATCACCAGGCTGATGGGCCTGCCTGAGCTAGAGTGGTGGGAGGAGTTGTCACTGACACCTGAATAGTGCTGTGCCTGTCCTCACACAAAGCCGTTTCCACCCCCCTGTAGTCTGCCTGGAGCCAGGTTAGGGAAAGGCAGGGTCTTGTGAACTATAAAGACTTTTCTTTGAAGTTTGCCTACTTCAAAGGCAGAAAGGGGTATTAGTGTTGGACCTCTGACACCCCAAAATCAGAACACTTCTGGACTAAAGGACATTCTGCCAGGAAGAAGTGCTGGATGCTGTAGGAGAGACTGGCACTCTTGTTGCTTTGTTGTGCTGGCCTGCTGCTTGCTGGACTTGGCTTTCTACATCCTGCTTCCAAGGTTCTACAAGGGCGTGTGCATGCTTGCCTCCTGTTAAGAAGTCTCAGGGCATCAAACACTTCACTTACCAGTGCCTGGGCTCTTCTGCTGAGAGCCCCGAGTTGCCACGTGGTGCCGTATCCAGTCCTTGGGCCTGTGGAAGTGAATCTGGTGAGAAAATCCATGCATCGACTCTCCGCACCCGTTTTCTCGACACAGCACCGCCATGCAGCTGAAGAATCGATGCATCGCCTGCTTCATGACTGAAAGACCACTGCATCGTGAGTCTTGAGTACTGTCACCAACGTCCATTGCAACCCGCTCCGACTCAGACGCAGTCCCTGCACCGCTGCTGAAGAATTGACACAGCGCCTGCTTTGCCGCATCGACACAGCGTGTCTGGATTTTCGATGCATCTTCCCTCTACGAAGTCTCTTCATCGATGCTGGGTCGCAGTAAGGAACCGAGGCTGCGCATCCGGCGATCGATGCATCACCTCCCCTGCCTAGCAGTAAGGAATCGACGCATCACCTCCCGTGGTAATAAGGAACCGATGCATTGCTTTACTTTTCTGGCACCTCAACTCACCTCCCCTGCGCCTGTTTTGTCTCGGAGGTAAAAAAAGGTTAAAAGAAACACAGCCATAGATTTCTATGGACTGCACTTATTTAACCTTTTAAAAGTGATATTTTTATTTGTGTATGTTAGATTTTTATTGTTTTGGTCTTGTTTTATTCAGACAAAAATTGGCTATTTTTCTAAACTGGTGTGGTGTCCTTATGTAGTGTTTTCACTGTATTACTGGGTGTGCATGTACAAATGCTTTACACATTGCCTCTGAGATAAGCCTGACTGCTCGTGCCAAGCTACCAAGGGGGTGAGCAGGGATTATCTTAACTGTGTGACTCCCTTACCCTGACTAGAGTAAGGGTTCCTACTTGGACACGGTGCAAACGACTGCCAACTAGAGACCCCATTTCTAACAATACACATTTGTCAATCATTATATTTTACGATATGAATTGCTATAAATTCGGTACACAATTAAATAATAATTGTAAGGTGCAGCTCAATTGTTGGGCCTGGGTGTCGTGTATTTTTGGAGAACCTACAAATCATATATATCCCCAGGAGCACAAGTGTCTATCGAACATAATGGTACATTGTATTTGTAAACCGCCATTGTGACAAAAAAATTACAGATGTAAACTTTGTCGCACATGGCTGCTTTTTCCTTTGCATTTTCACTACTTTGTTTATTTCAACACTCTAGGCCTGATTACGATGTCGGTAAGAGTTGCCTCCGACCGACATCCCTGCGGATTGGGAACTGACCGACCTTAGGTTGGCGGTTCCGACCGCATTATTTGGATGCGACCGCAAACTCCCATTTCGCAACGGAAACCGCCCGCAGCACAAGCTCCCATTGAGATGGGATGCTCAGGGGGGCACCACAAGTGCCCCGAAGCACAGATGCGGAGGTCCAGAGGGTAAGGAGGCCCTGCTAGGGGCCCCCAATGTCGCTTTCCGGCAGCCTTTCCATGTCAGAAAGGCAGACATGGAAAGGGTGTCGGAAACCAACATCATAATCCCAATGGCGAAAACGCTGTCCTTAAGGGATTATGAGGTCTTTTCAACCTCATGGAGCCCATCGGATTGCGTCCGTCGGTCCCTCCGACTGCTGCCTCCGACCGCACGCATCGTAATGCGTCGGTCGGACCGCAGCAGTAGATACAGTTCGGACAGCAACCGACAAGCCGTCAGTTGCGGTCCGAACTGCATCGTAATCAGGCCCTCTGTTGTTTGGGAAAACCTTGAGGGATCTAGGTAAATGACGCCTTGCTGAATTCAAAATTGTCTACTTTTCAGAAAAGTATAGCTTTCTGGGATCACCCATGGGTTTAACACCTGTTTCCACCATAAACTGCAAGTAGGTTAAACCACTATAGGAAAAATGGACTACCCCTTACAAAAATGCAAAAGCCATGGTATTTTTTTTTAATACAACTCAACATGTTCCTGAAAGCTGGAAAAAACATGTGATCCTAGCATACAAAACATCTTATTGATGCTATTTTTAGATAAAGCATACGCTTTCTTGTGCAGCACTTTATTCCCACAAAACCAAAATGCAACTATATTTTGGCTATTTTCTAGGTTTCCTCCAGGGGAATCTACAAACCCAGGGTACCTTTTAGAATTCCCAGGATGTTGGAAAGAAGTATGCAATTTTGGTGTGGATAACTTTTGTGGAAAAACGTTATGATGGTAAGACACAAGCTATCCCAACATCCAAAAAAGGGCTTAGCACAGGTGGGGGAAGCCCTAGCTGTCAAGTGGTTAAAGAACACTTAAAAATATTCTCTCTCGTCAGGATCTGAAACTAGCAGTGAGCCTATGACAATCTCCTGATTTGACTATGGCTCTGTCACGCTCATCGGTCCATGAAAACAGGCTTGCCTCAATTTGAGCAGTTGATCGTGCAACTGCCAGTTTTTTTAATGAACACTAAACAAGCATTGGCAAATCCAACAATTGTCGTCTTTCAATACATTGTCTGACATTTAAGCTGCTGCAGTCCTTTCATATACACTTTATTTTAAACCCTTTAGATTTTCCTAACCTACATCCCTTATTTATATTCCTATCATGACATTTTCAATATAGTCTTCTTTCTGTTGTCTAATGATGTGCATGGCTAATTTGCTGCCTTTTCATAAACTGCTTAGAAACATGATTATGCTCATTTCTTGTCTAACCGTTGTGCACCTTGCAACCATTCTCTACTCTAGTTAATCTGAAGCTAAGGTCCTGATTCTGATTGGTGCAAAAAAGGGTGGGGTATTTACCATAACTGGTAAATACCATTACGACAGAGTGAGGTATTAACCGGATTGGATAAATACCTACTATTCCGAGTATTAAACTAGGAAATGAGGCATAACATGCAGAATCAGTATTTAACACACTGAATTCTGCAAGTTTTGCCTTTTACCAGGCTTTCCCCACCCCCATAAATTTCAGCAGGTTTGACTTTCGAAATCTTTTAGGGAAAAAAAATACTGGGGGTGAGTAATTATCACACTACTCAGAATTCCTATCACTGTGAAACGTCTATTTGCACAGAGATTTTAATTTAACCCTCAGGTTGTAATTGTGGCTTAAATGAGATTCTTTAATGCCAGAGGTTCAACTTATATTTAGGCACTTTTGTTTCACTCCTGATTTTATAGTCCATTGATATCCTCTCATTGGCAATTCCACTTATTGTGATTCATTGATCCAGTCCTGCTTCTTCCACTCTGATTTTGCACTGCCCTGAAACCCATTTTAGGTGGAGTTTGCACTCTATAAGTCAGTATATAAATCTGTACATAAACAGAATTACTATAATAGTTCTCAAGCTTTAAGCACTTGCAGGCATGAAAACTAATTAGCATATTTTTATCATAAACCAATTTTTATTGATTTTGTCAGAAAAAACATAAAGCGTACAGTGCAGATGATCTATGACAGCTTTAGAGTAAAAATTGCATACATACTTAACATGCAATACTCTGTAGCCCATAATACCCACACTATTTTCTCCAAATCATTTTGTGTTTGTGGGGGTATCCTCTTGCAGTGTAGATGGGCTCTTCTAGTTTTGCACACAGTCCATTGGCCTGCACCATGCTGCCACCACTGGCGGGTTCACTGAGTTCCACATCCGTGCTATGTCTCTTTTGGCAATCAGTGTCCCCAGGCCCACCAGGAAACGATCACTCATGCTTCCCCCCAGGTTGTCCATTAGGTCAAGGAGACCTATATGGGAAGATAAGTCAATGTGCAATTCCCGCTCTCGGAATAAAGGGCAAAAAATAGAGGCCCAATAGCTCTTATTCATTGGATAGTCCCAGACCACATGGAAGAAATTGACTGCCTCCTCCCCACAGTGAGAGCATGCAGACGATGAGCACCGGCCCACCCTCCAAAGTCTCAGATACGTAGTATGTAGGAAGTTCAATTGGATCAGGTGAAACCTGGAGGAAATTGCCAGTTCTCTTGGTGCCATAAGAGCTTCCCTCCATTCACTGTCCTCTAAAGGGCCTATCCATGATTCCCGTGAGCTCTCAAAGGGCTGAATAGGTCCCTTGAATTAATGAATAGGGATCTATAAACACAGGAGATGGCGCCCTTTCTTGGCCCCTGTAGGGCTGAACTCGGAAGCCTCCCCAATATTTGAGAGGTGAGAAGGCAGGGCATGGCGAAGTTGCAAGAACTATTAGAATTGGGACCAATGAAGACTGAAATCCATCTGCAGGTCTGCAGAGGACCACATATGTTCCCCCTGACATACGTCCCCTAATCTGGAGATGCCTATAAGATCCCATTTCCCAAATCCATCCAAGTCAGCTGCTTGGCCCAACCAGTTATCTCTCCAGAGGGGAATCTGAAGCGTAATCCTGCTCCTCCCAGTCAGTTCAACACAACACCGATCTCCACACCAAGAACACCACTCTAGTGAGGTTGGGGGTGGTGGGGGCATGGGTGCTCCATATAGCCTATCTACAAAGGTATCTCAACCCATGGGTGCCTGTTCCACCCTGTTGGCTGGATCTTCCCAGCCTCTGTTAAGCCAGTCATGCAGGCTGAGAGGCCTACTAGTATAGTTGTAAGTCTGCCACTGCCAGGCCCCCATCAAAGGTTGATTGCACACATTCCCTTAAGGAAATGCGCCTTACCTGCTCGGTCCAAAGGAAGGCGCGCACCCTGGTCTATATCCCTATGAACCACTGTTTAGGAAGCGGGTGTGGGAAAGTTTGTAGAACATATAAAAAGCGTGGTAGGACCATCATGTTGAAGAGAACTACCCTCCACAGTATGTTGTGTGGCAAGAGGTTCCAGCTCACCAGATCTCTCTGCATCTTGCTGACCAGTGGCATCAAGTTAAGGGAAAAGGAGAATGTTGGGAGCAGGGAGATATGTATGCCTAGATACATGAAGCTGAACCTGTGGACTGGCACTTGGGTCTGTCAGGCCATCTCCACTGTAACCCCGATCAAGGAAACCAGGAGGGATTTGAACCAGTTACCGAGCAGGCCAGAGGCCCGCCCATATTTTTCTAACATGTAGAGCAGTCTCAACCCCGTAGTCTCCAGGTCAGAAACAAAAAGCAAGACATCGTCCGCGTATGAGGCATACAGTCTTCTAGGCCATCTCCGCACTGGAACCCCTGAACCTGTGCATCGCATCGCACCTATATCTCCAACAGCTCCATCGCTCGCTAAGGTGAAGAGGTAAGAGGATAACAGGCACCCTTGTCTGGTGCCACGCTGTATCGAAAGGCCCATGATAGAACCCCATTGACCCGTACTTGTGCCGTAGGGCCGGCGTATAATCTCCTTACATAAAACAATAAAGTGGGGCCCAAAACCCAGGCATCACATAGCGTCCCACAATAAGTCCCAGTCAAGGGAATCAAAAGCTTTTTCGAAGTCAATGAGGAAGAAAGCGCAAGGCCCTGTGAGCTGATGTCGGCATGCCACGACCATGTGTACCTTACGGATGCACGTTGGGGCATAAAACCAAATTGGTTTAAAGGAATCAGCTTGTGTATGAATTTAAGGAGTCCATTTAGCCAGAATATTGGCATATATTTTTAGTTCACTATTAATGAGGGAAATTGGATGATAGGTTGTGTAGTCCTCGGGAGTTCGCCCGCCTTGTGTAGAACCACTGTTGTTGCCACGCTCAGTCCTTCTTGGAAATGGCCCCTTGCTATGGCTTCATTGTACAGTGTACAAGTGGGGAAATAATGACCTATGGAATTTCTGGTAGTATTCAACCGGGAACCCGTCGGATCCGGTGTCTTGTTGTGGTTCATATCTGAGAGAGGCTCGTCTATCTCCTCATAGGTTGTTCCAGGTTGGCCCTGTCCGATGATGGCAGGGTGGGCAGCCGCAAGTCCGCTATCAATGGTGTAGAGAAATGTTGTGAGGACCTCACACGTTTAGCGTATAGGGCTTGATAATACTCGGCGAACGTGGGCCTCTGACCCCTCTATCTGGTGCTGCTTTCGCTTGTTCCTAGCTTTAAAGTGAGATTGCGAAATAACCTGCATATATGTTTTGCCAGAATGCCTCCAACTTTTCGTTATTCATCTGTCGCAATGCTTTGAGCCACCAGATGGGGATCTCGTCAGGCCGTGCACCCCCAATCTGGACCATCACTGGGGAATGGTCCAGATTGGGGAAAGGATGCACATCACGTGATATAGAGCAGATCAGTGGTGGGCATGAAGAGAAGGTCAATGCGAGACCTTGTCTTGTGCGCAGCTGATGTGTGGGTAAACACCAATGAGTCAGGATTCCACACCCGCCAAACATCACAAAGCCCTCTACTATGACACATCTACCCTGCAGATCGGACATGCTGCGGGAGACCACTATGGGCAAGCGCTTGTGGATTAAGCTGGCAACTCCCTGGGAGCCCCTGGAGTATCTAGCATAGTATACCTCTCATAGCCGTACCTTGCCTGGATGGGACACCGGGTACCAAAGAGATATGTCTCCTGCTGGAGTAAGCCATCTGGTGCATGGCATTTCCCAAATCCCAGCACTGCGCTGTGCTTAATGCAATCATGCATGCCATTGACATCCCATATTATATTAAATGCCATCATGGCATGAGGCTCTTAGGGTGTTGAGTGTGGCCCCCTCTCACCAGGGTCTCTCCGGGGTGAATCCCGTCTGGTAAACAATCCGCTCCATCTGCACACTTGGATAAAATACGAAGCTATCAGAACTCCCACCTGCGCTGTTGTTTGTGGCCAATGGGGCCAAAACCATCCCAATATAACCCCCATTCTCCCCTCCTGTCATCTCTCTGGGCTGAGTGTCCCCATGGAGATGGAGAGTTGTGGCCTTGGGGCTGCTTCTCTCTTACTTCTAGGCCACCTCGGGGATGTAAAAAAAAAGAGGTTTGGAGTAGTGGATGACCTTGAACCTGGCCGGGAATAGAAGCATGTATTTTATGTTCAGTGCTCTCAGTTTTTGCTTGACTGCCTCAAGTGATTTATTCTGCCATTGAACTTCCAAGAATAGTCCGGAAGAATGAGGATCTTGGAGGATTGGAATCGTAATATATTCTTCTCCCTGGCCCCATGGAAGATATTGTCTCCTTCCCTATAGTTTACAATTTTAGCAATCATGGGATGGGGGTTCGCCCGGGGGAAACTTTGCTGCCAACGATCCATTACGAGATCCATGGCTCCAGAAATTTCTCTGGTGGTGCCTCCTCTGCGCCCTCCACAAAGCAGTGACTGAGTCCTCCAGATCCGAGATCCGCCCATCCGCTCCTGTTACTCTTTCGACAATGTTGCATAAGTCCTGTTTCAGGAGAGCGACATACACCCGACTTCTCCAATTTTAGTTTCTAGTGTTGTACGGGATACTTGTATTGCTTGCATGATTTCTGAGGTGTTGGGAATCCCAGGTCTTATTGCATAGGTGCTGTTGTCGTTAATAGATTTGGCAGCGGTGGGTGGGGGAGTTATGAATTTTTCTATTTTTGTTTGTGTCTTGGTCGGGCAGGGGGCCCTGCACTCCATGATGCTTCCCCTTGTCTTCTCTGCTTATGTTGTTGTTGGGTCCTCAGGGGCTGTAACAGCTCCATGCCACTGCGTTAGTCAGTATGCCAGCCCACAGAGTACACCAGTCACACAGTAGGCGAGGTGAGGGCCACCGACCTGCTTGCACAAGGACTCGGACGTGGTCTTGTCAGCACAAGCAGTTGAGCCCCCCTGCGGGCACCCCAGAGACATCACAGCGTAGAGGCACGTTCCCCTCAGTTCGGCACCCCCGTGGCTCATAGGGGAGTTGGCGGCATGATGTAATACGTGCATGGGAGCAAGTCCCCGGGATCCACATATGCTAGACAGCCCACGAGTGCCAGGACAGACACGTGGGGTGACCCCAGTCGCGTTAGTCCAGTTCCTCCACCACATTACAGGGTCGGCCAGCGCCACTTGCCCACCCCAGGACTTTAGGGGCTCCCAGTATTCCAGGCCAGGGCAGTATGCCAGTCTGCAGGGCGTATCAGTCACACAGCAGGCAAAATTGTGTCACCGACCCACTTGCTCAAAGAACCGCCTGCGGTCTTAGCAGTGATATGCAGCCAGGCCCTCTTTGCTGTCTGCCCCGAACTTTCGCGCATAGGGGCATGCCTCCCTCAGTCCAGCAACCCGCCGACTCAAGGGGGGGACAGGCATCATGATGCAGTAAGCGCCAGGGGCATGTGCCCCTAGGATTTACAGATGCTGGGTAGTGCCCCGGTGGCGCTGCACCCGTTAGGGTCAGGATGGGACTAGGGAGTGGCCCTCAGGCACCATAGATCAGGGGCCCCACCACCTCACGGGGTTGCCCAGGTCACACGCTCACCTCAGGACCTGCGGGGGTCCCAGAAATCCAGGCGGAGCACTTGCATAGTAAATTCCCCTCCGCAACCGGGTATGTATGTACAGGCGACGTTCTCTGCAACGCTGCTGTGCTTTACCGCCGGTTTGTAGCCCCGTTCCTCCCGCTTCGGGCGAGATGTACAAAAACCAGGCCTATTGAGGGTAAAAGGCCGCTTTATTTGGACAGGTATGGAGATTCACATTTACAAAATATAAACAGAGAGGAGTTGGCCTAACGGCTAGGGCAGTCGACCTCGAATCTGGGGAACTGGGTTCGAGTCTCCGCAATGACGCTGAACATCCTGTGATTCTGGGCAAATCACTTAATCTCCCCGTGCCTAACAAAAAATTAATGTGTCCTCATGTAATGCAACTGGTGCTATGTAAAGCGCTCTGATACCTGATTCGGGTCAAATTTGCGCTATATAAAACTCTCGAAAAAAATAAATTAATTAAAAAAAAAAAAAAAGCCTCACTAATACAATATCATCTCCTAACACCCCCCTACCCTTAAGCCTTCTTAACAATAAACAATTCCCAAAACATTCTTCTAACATACCATCATTACCATCCACTTTCTTTCATCCACTGCCTTCATCCTGCCTCAGTCATCGCTCCCCTGTGTTCCCTCTGCCCGAACCTACTCTGCAGTGCCCCCAACCCTTCCTGACTGTCTCGAGCTCCTTATTTCTGCCACCAGAAAAAATCCTGCCAGGCGTTTTTTCTGTCCCCCCCAAAATACCCTAATATAGACCCCATTGCCAAAAACATACCTCCCCCTTTTTGTTTTGATAGCCCATTGAGGAGGAGAGGGGGGTGGGTGTGGAGGGGGATAAAGGTTAACATATAAAAAACTATTTCTTTTAGATCTGTTGCCAAAACAGCTAGCTCCACATTTTGCTCGAGCTAGAGAGCAACAAAAAACAGACTGTCGCCATAACAGTCTCCGTTTAACACCAGGTTTTTATAGCTAATGTAAATGCTAACTTCTCTTTAATGTTAAGTAAATAGAGTTCATTACCTATGAAGGAAAGGTGAACACCATCTTGCCTAAAAAACTGAAAATCTTCTTTATTTATGTCATTATGTTCCAACCAACTTATACTATTAAAGCTGCAAAAACGATGCATCTCTCTATTAACTTTCCGTCTCGCCCTCTCATCTGCTGTGAATTTTTCAGCACCCCGCCAGATTCTCCTAGGAACTAGAGCTGTCAATACCAATTTTGTCCTGTCCCAAGATCTAGCAATACATTTTAAATATTTTTTTATCTCTTTAATTAAACCCAAACCTGATAACTGCACTAAGTCATTTTCTTCTAAATGTAACAGTAAAACATCTGGACATTTCCTGACAGATAACAAATCATTCAATCATTGGAATAGTTGCCCCCATTTCATAACCCCCCCCTTCCCCACCAATCAATTTTTATTTCATCACAGCGACAACCCAAATTTCTCCCACAATGCTCTTTTTCCGCTTGCTTCACTGCCCATTTTATAAGAGTGTCCAATTATTCAAATGGAAACGTAATACATTGCAGGACCATATATGTGACCTGAAAAAGAAACAAGAAATTAACACACATATAAAAGCTAAGAATCCTCAATGTTCCTAATGTAACGTAAACAACAAGCACATGACCATCGACCTAAACTCTTCACTTATTTAATAGAATAACCCAAACTCGATGCTTCAGATGCAGCACCTATCCTGAAAGAATGCGTACCAAAGCAAACAGGATCTTCCCCAATAAAACGCAAAGCTTTTCTCATCACTCCCAGCACTTGTGAAGCTATGAGCCGTAAGCCATCTCGGTGCCTAAAATCAAAATCAACATTTGCTCCACCTGCAGCTTTGAAGTCTTGCCAAGCATTCATTGAACGTAGGGTGCCACTAATTTTCTTAAGTATTACTTTAGTTCCCTTGTCTGCTTGATCAGTTTTAGAATGCTCCAAAAGTATTTGGATTAATTCCTTAGAAGCTGACACATTTTTAACTTTTAGCCCGCCATCTTGGCCTCTACCTAACAATTCTGATATTCTAAAAGCTCCAAAAAATAACCAACACATGCATAACTTAAATAATAATTGCTCAAAAAGAGAAAAACATATTACCGGGAGGCTCTTGATTATGCGAAGTAACATTGTCAAGGGCACCGGGTCTCTAATAAACTGACCTTTTTTCTTTTCCTTTGCCCAACCTTGCAATAGATGCCTTCCCATCTCACCTGCCGATGACTCGTAACCCCAAAAACACTTTCCATAACAACTCAGCCCAGCCAATTTCCCAGCAATTGTAGAAGCTGAAATGTTCCTTTCAATGTTGGCCATAATGGAGCGTAGTGCATCATCTCTGCGCATCCTTAAACCTTCTAAACTTTGGGACCTATGTAGTGCACCTGACTCTAAAAATTCTACCCATGCTCTTCTATAGGCTGCCTTGGTACTCGTTGCTTGTGATTTTTCAACTAACTGAAGCATTCTCATTCTGCTAGTTCGCATATCTCTTGTGGAACATGTGTTTTTCGCAGATCCATTCCGGGCGCCAAACCACAGAATTTCTGCCACTGCGAACGAGATAATGTATCTGCAATATTGCTATTTGCACCTGGGACATGTTTGGCTTTAAAAATAATATTAAACATCAAACAACCTAGCATAAATCTCTGTTAAAGCTTTAGTAGATGTTTATCTTTCGCCTTTTGCCCATTGACCAAATCCACAACAGTCTTAAGAGCAGAAAGAATTTTAAAAAAAGGCTATACTTCTTCGTTCACTGATCCACTTTCTTGGCCACCGCTCTGCACACCACCAGCCCTCCCAAAATAGGCCAAAACCACTAGCTCCTGCTGCGTCTGAAAAAATGTGTATCATCCATACAAAATCCAAATCAAGAGACCACATTGTCACTCCATTGAATGCTCTCAAAAACATTAACCAAACATCAAAATCTGCCCTCATTGCAGCCGAAATTCGTATCTTATGATGTGGCAAACTGGCTCGAGACATAGTGAAACCTAGACACCTAAAAAAGGTTCTTCCAGCTTTTACCACACAACAAGCAAAATTCAAATGTCCTAGCAAGCATTGAATTTGTTTCAAGCATAACCTAGGAGACAATTTGGCTTGCTCAAGTAGTTTAACAATTTTTTGTACTTTCCCACTTGGCAGTCTTGCTTCCATCTTGACAGTATCTAGCTCAATGCCCAGAAAAATTATACATGTTTTAGGACCCTCCGTTTTATCAGGAGCCAGAGGTACTTCTAACTCCTGCGCCATAGTCTCAAATTGAATAAGTGCCCTTTTACATTCTTGGGTACCAGCTGCACCTATAAAACAAATTGTCTAAATAATGTGTGACATTACCGTGACCTGACATGAATGAAAAACACCATTGCAAAAATGTACTAAACGCCTCAATAAGCCTGCATGACGTGGCACATCCCATAGGAAGTACCCTTATCCACAGAAAACTGATTGTCAAAATGAATACCCAACAATGGAAAATCTAAAGGATGGACTGGAAATAATCTAAATGCTGATTTAATATCACATTTTGCCAATTGCGCTTTTGGGCCTACCTTTCTACTCAAACCAATAGCTACATCCATTGATGGAAATTGCACTGCAGTATCATCCTTTGCTATGAAATCGTTTACCCACCATCCTTGAGGCCATGAAAGATGCTGAATCATCCAAAATTCACCCTCTGCCTTTTTAGGTATTACACCTAGTGGGGATATCATCAGGTTAGGTAAAGGCCACCAAGCAAAAGGACCAGCCATTCTTCCTTCGGAAACTTCTTTGCTCAATTTTTGTTTAACCAATTGAAGATGTTCTTTTGTTGACTTTAGATTGTCTGCAAACCTACGAACTCTTGGACCTTGGTAACCTAATCTAAAACCTTTTTTAAATCCCCACTCCAGCCGTAACGTTTCCTCCCTGTTAGGGTACATTTTCAGCCAAAAACATAACTTTTCTATATCAATTGGAGTAGAAGCCCTTGTAACCAGGCTGAAAGGTTCCACCTCTCCCTCTGCCTTGGCTGTTACCTCCCCAATTTGTTTGGTCTCCAAAACACTGCAATATGGCATGTTTTCCTCCACATTTTGAACATTCATGCTTGTATCTGCATGAGTTCCTTGGACAATATCCCCTAATAAAATTCCAGCATGCACCCGAATTGGGGTTTTGAGCTCTATTCCAAAATCCCACCCCCGAGTGGGTTTGGCAAGAAAAGGCCGGTGAGGTACTGCTAAGCCACTTGCTGTATGCATAGTGGGAGGCGGTCTTTGAGGGTACATCCATTGGACCCATAATTCGTTGTCCACCTCCCCCCAAGGTTTCTCCGGAATCAGAACTAAACAAGCCCGAAATTCCTCATCATAATGCAACCAAGCAAAACCCCCAAATTCCATGTGCGCTCCATGTGTGCTTTACGAATGGTGTCAATTTATTTGAATATTGCCACCGCACGTTCTGGAATCCATGTATCAATTGTTGTGGGCACATTTGTTCTTTTCGCCAGTTTCCAGGCTTCTTCCCTGGACCCTTCTTTCAATTGAATTTCTCTATGAAGCAATTTGTATACATCAACAAATTCACCCCTCCAAATTTTATCTTTAGTTGACTTACCTAAATGCGCCCCCAATGGCATGGAAAGCCCCATATAAGGTAAACGTTTTAAACCTTCCCTTTTACTCTTATCTTCCTTTTAATTATCTTTCTTGTCCATCCCTCCCTCTGACATGGTTATCTCTTCATTGACTCCATTTTCATCATCATCTTTTTGCGTCTTATTCTCTTTACTTTTCTTAATTGTTTCTAAATCTTCTGAAGTGGATTCTGTACCCACATTTTTATCCAATAACATATGTTCCGCCATTCTCATTTTCTTGCAACCTGATTTGCCAGCACCCCAATTCTTCCACCCTTGACTCTCACCTGATCTCCATGTGTTGGATACATCTGGTGAAGTCCGCCTTTTGAGTTCCCCTGCTTGACATCTTTTACCTCCTTTATGTCTGTTCAACAACTTCCCCATTGCCTCTTTTTTCTGTAAAACATGACTTTTGAAAAAATAATTAGAGACCCCCCGCTCGTCCCCTTCGTCCATACCACAATCCCCTTCTTCATATTCATCTAATATCTCCCTTTTTTTCAGGTCTTCGAGCTCTTCTGCATAATCTAATGCACCCTCCCAATGCACCTCCCCTCTTTCCGCAATCTCACCCGGGCACTTCCCATCTCCTGCACCACTATCAAAACATTTCCAATCAATTATTTTTTAATGCTGCGATGTATTCTTCTTTTCCCTCGCTGTCGGGATGGTTGTTGGAAACTCATCCTTCTCTTTGGGCCGGTGACACCAGGACGCCTTTGACCCGGCCAGCAAATTTTTACTGCATCTGGTTTTACCATGCAGAATTTTCCCTACGTTGTTCCGCAAGTCGCCAAAACTTGCAGACGCTGCATTTCTGCTTTCTCCTTTATTTAGTATTTCTTGTTTTAATTCTGCCTCACCAGGAACCCAAATCCATTTACCAACTTGTGATGTCTTTATATTCCTTTTTTGCTGAATGAGTCTTTCTTGACTATTTCTTTATGATTATCTACACCTGTATTATCCTGAGTAACTAATGTATTTTGTTCATTAGTTCTTTTTGTTTGTTCTGAATCTCTTTCTCCCCCTCTCATTACTGCTTTCAAACCAGGTGACTGTAACATATTGAAGGAAGTGACCCAATTAGGGCCACCCACACCACTATCAAAACATTTCCAATCAATTATTTTTTAATGCTGCGATGTATTCTTCTTTTCCCTCGCTGTCGGGATGGTTGTTGGAAACTCATCCTTCTCTTTGGGCCGGTGACACCAGGACGCCTTTGACCCGGCCAGCAAATTTTTACTGCATCTGGTTTTACCATGCAGAATTTTCCCTACGTTGTTCCGCAAGTCGCCAAAACTTGCAGACGCTGCATTTCTGCTTTCTCCTTTATTTAGTATTTCTTGTTTTAATTCTGCCTCACCAGGAACCCAAATCCATTTACCAACTTGTGATGTCTTTATATTCCTTTTTTTGCTGAATGAGTCTTTCTTGACTATTTCTTTATGATTATCTACACCTGTATTATCCTGAGTAACTAATGTATTTTGTTCATTAGTTCTTTTTGTTTGTTCTGAATCTCTTTCTCTCCCTCTCATTACTGCTTTCAAACCAGGTGACTGTAACATATTGAAGGAAGTGACCCAATTAGGGCCACCCGGGTCACTCTCGACCTCCTCTACCCTTCCAAGAAATGAAGAGTCGATGACGCAGTAGAGAATACAAGCAAACTAGTTTATTCACAAAGTACACTGCAGTGGAGTCCAATCTGACCAGCCTCCTATGATGGCTGACGAGGGACTGACTCTAACAAGCATAAAGTTACATTATGTATGTTGCGGAGCCCACAAAGACCCGCCTACTATGGAAAAACACTGGTAGCTGTCGTAATATAATGGGGGTACAGAACATAAGTTTCGATTCCGCAGCCTGGCACAAGCTGTCTACTGCCCAAGGTTGTCTGGCTTATCCTCCCCACTAGACAGGTGGGAGAAGGCCTCTATGTAACAGAAAAGGCATGCGTTAATGAGCAAGATTCAGCATTGGAGAAACGAAACTTACCAAGGACCATTTCTCGTAAATGATCAAGTAACAGTTTCGATTATAATACAAAATGGCGTCTTCGAGAGGTAAAATGGTGGCACAGATGTCAACCTAACTAACGTAACATCTGCACTTACTAGTTGCGTATGCATACAGCAAGAATATATAATGAATTACCTACATAAATGCTAACATAATATCAGGTAAAATACGAGTAATATGGCAATAATACATTTCAATTCTAACAATATCTACAATGTTTTCACCATGTATACCACATATTACTGGTGTTAATGATCTCTCCGTCACCAGTAGTGAAGTAACATTTCCAATATTTTTAAATGTATTTTTAAATATTGGTATATTTAGCTTAGCATAGCCACCCTGCGGTGTAGCAACTCTGCTGCCTTCCACAATAACAACTGACTGTCTTTCCCTAGGGGGCGATGATGAAAAGGCGTGTCCTCCTAACGCTTCCCCTTTAACTAGGAAAGCCTCCTGAGCCCGCCTCTCACCAACCGGGTGTTTGGCTCTAAGTGCGCGTGTGCGCGCACGTCCTCTCCCTCGCTTCAAAGATGAGACCAGCCGGAGCGTCGACGAGGTAAGCCCAGCTTCTCCTCCTGACGCATTGTCTAATTCCGTGCTTTACCCCAGACCATGTGTTTTAAACATTTTAGGGGAAATCTCCGGCGGTGAGCAGGCCAATACGGCTGCTGCTACGCCATGAGCAGCTACCCGCTTCTTTCGCTTCATACGCCCAAAGTTTAAGTGTTTGCCGGGCTGACAATCTCTCAGCCCTGAGGCCTGTGAGGTCATCAGCTCAGCAAAGACCTAACATCAAGGCCCAGTCTCCACCCCCTGATGGCATGGAGGTAAAGTTAGCCCAGGGCGTTTTTGATACCAGCCCGGTATTGCTAAGCTTCCACGCCAATCAGGGAGTGGAGAGCATTGTCACCACACCCTTTCCCAACTCATTACATGGTGTAGGGTGGGACCCCACCACCCTGTGATGAGTTGGAAAGGGGTGTGGCAGGCGGAAAGCCAAGAAATTGCATCCACGCAGACTCGACTTATAGTGAGGCTCTAAATCCTGGACGACATTTTAGTACACTGCGTTTGTGTCTGTGTTGAGCCAGCCACATGATATACTGCAGTGCTGGCTGCCAGTCCTAATGACTGCTTGCGCACAGCACTGAAGCTGTGCGGTGGGTGATCAGGGGCACAGGGTGGTGGTTCTGTCTTCTGAGATAGGTTTTCAAGTTTGGGGTTGGATGCACCTTAAAATGCATCAGGTCACCACATATAAGTAAAATAACTTGTTCCTTCGTGTGCGCACACTAGAGAGGTGGCTGCTAGATGTGGCTCTCTAGGGCACTTTTGTCAAGGGCAGCAAAAACCTTAGGACTGCTGACTGTCGGGTCTCATAGATAAGCTGTGGTGTCTGCGCCTCACTTCAGTTTCTTGTCTGGGCTGGTCTGTTGTTAAAGGACGATGTAGTAGGGCCAACCTTGCCCTGCCTCCTTGTATTCGACTCGGAGCTGTCCTCTCACCTTGGTCTCTCTTCTTCTCGAGGCGAGGCCCTTGAAACACTGTCTCGTGCTCCAGAGATAGTTACACATGTTTTTGCGTCTTCCTTTTTTCATCTCCCTACCTTTCTCCCACATTCATTCCTTCTCTTGTTGCCCCTGGCTCCCTCTCTCTGACTCTGTCTCTCTATCACTTTATTTGCACTCTCTCCTATTCCTTTCTGGTCTTCCCTTCCTCTGCCACACTACTCCTTCTCTCCTAGCTCTATTTCCTTCAGTCTCCCCATCTCTCTCTCTCTTTCTCTCTCTCGTCTGTATGTCCCCTCTGACTCACTTTCTCCTTTTCCCTTCCCTCTTTTCTCAACTTTTCTTCCATTGCGCTTCCTTTCTCCCCCTCTCTTTCCCCTGCCTGTCGCCTTCTCTCCCTCCTAGTGCCCATTCAATAAGAGTGAATTCAAATATCTTAAAAGTTCCCATCTAATGCACTTGGATCTGGGAAACACAGCTTGAACCGCAAAAAGTCTGACTTATCAGACATTATCCTCCCGGCAACCACTGCCAGCTCCTGCCAGGGTCCTCTCCTGTCAGAAAGGGGATGAGAAATTACTGCTAGCGCCTAGAGGGCCCTCTCCTGCCAGAGAGAGTGCAGAGATAGGATAGTGGAGCTGCGGGTAGTGCCAGTAGATTTGCTGACGGTCCTGGGAGTCTTATAGGACAGTGGAGCTGGGGCAGTGTCTGTAGACTTACAGGCAGGCCTGGAAGTATGAAAGGACAGTGGAGCTGGGGCAGTGGCGGTAGACTTACTGGCAGGCCTGGGAGTGTTAAAGGGTGTACTGGGCGTCTGAAAGGACAGCTGAGCTGGGGCAGTGCCAGCAGATTTATTGACAGGCTTGTGAGTCTGAAAAGACACTATGACAATTGCTTTATTAACTTTCTTGCTTTCGCAAATATGCTTTAAAATGCACCATTTGCCCACTCTTTTTTCAAATTTTTCTCGGGGGAGAACGCCCCCGAAACATCCCTATGGCATTGGGGCTCGCTCGCTGCGCTCGCTCACTACCGCACACTCACCACAAACTTTGCGGCACACCACTTTCAAATGTCACGAGCCGCCACTGACTCGCATGGTAAAAATAAAATGATAATAACATTGCGTTATTATCATTTTATTTTTCCTTTTTGCACTGCTCAAAGAGCAGTGGGGCAACACTGCTCCGCCTTAGTGGAGGAGCCGCCACTGCCTGAAATTGTCTATTTGTTGAGCGATGAAAAAAGAGATACCCAACCAGTAGGTGAATTCCATGAGATGTAACCAGGGCTTTAAGTGGAATGAAAAAACTGGGAGGTCTCTCAAAGGGGCGTGGCCGATTTAATTAAGAACGCCCTAAGCTAAAAATCTGTGCTTAGCATAGTGTGCCTTCCGACTGGTATTTTGCTGCTTCTGTCATTGCATCTAGATAAATAATACAAGTAACTATACATCTACAACAAGCCAGGAATATTGGCTTTGTCAATGGTTGTTAGTTGCATAAGATAAATAAGCAATAGCTATGGCTTTGTTGTATATAGTATTGGAAATTTTTCAGTTCTGAAATGTTGAGACTGTGAAAGAACTATAACGAGTCTCGCAGAAGTTACATCAAAGGCAGTGAAGGGTGGTACTGCTACAGAGTTAAGATTTTATTTTCACCATGAGGGCAAAAAAATCAGAGCGCCATAGGAAACCGTCTCAGCACCTGCTTTTCAGAACTGCCGGTGCTGAGCACCTGCAGGACCCCGTCCACTTAAAGCCCTGGGTGTAACAAGGAAACTGGATCAATCACAGTTTTCCCACTGACCAAACTGTGTACTCTTAGGCAGTTACTTTACTTCCTTGTGTTATCTTTTCTTTAATTATATTCTTTTCACCCATGAACACCGGCAGTAATGGTTGCATTACGGCGCTCCGTTCACCCATTGATTCGCAACGTAACCATTGCTTCTTCTCTGACCCTGTGTGGGCTTTTCACAGCTTTTATTAATTTGCAGCCTGCTGACTGCTTCGGTTTGTACCCTTCTGGGCCTCTCCACATTCACCTGACTCTTCGGGCCTCTTCAATCAAGCTCAATATTGCACTCTCCCAATTTTCAGACTAGAGTTTCTCACCCTGCCTTGGATTCTTACTATTCAACAGGGAACCTCTGGGCACCTTCAGTTCCCTTCTTTGAGGCCTCTAAAACTACTTTAGTCCTGATGATTACCAGCACAATTGGCATGGGTTGAAAGACCATTGATTACATTTACATGTAAATTATCAATCTGTCACACATTAATCCTCTTTCTTTAGAGCACCAAGCACATTATATTTGGAGTAATGTCGAGATGCAGCCAATAAATAACCTTTTGTATGATGCTTGTTTACATTATGTATGTGATAACCCAAACAGACTACTGACCTCAAATGATTTGTAAACATTAACAAGTATGTTGCAATACTAACTTGAATTCTAGTACCACATTTTAGATGTTTCCAAGGTAACCATTGTTTTTTTTCATATACATCATTACCCAGATTCCATTTTGGGTCATTTGGGAAGACCTATATTCTCAGCATGTTTTCTCTTTCATCTTTACTGTAAGACCTGCAAGCCTTACAGTGGTCTTCCCCCAAACTTTTGTCTTACTCCTCCATTTTAGATGATCTCCTTTTTGCTGACCTTAGGACTCTGTGCTCTTTACAGCTGCTAACCAGTGCTAAGGTCCATGTGCTTGCTCTTCTAAACATGGTAAAATTGGCTTACATCCAATTGGCATATTTAATTTACTTGTAAGTTCCTAGTAAAGTGGTACCACATGTACCCAGGACCTGTAGATTAAATGCTACTAGAAGGCCGGCAGCAACTATTGTGCGACCCACTTACGTGGCCCTTTAAACATGTCTCATGACTGCCACTGCAGCCTGTGTGTGCAATTTTAAACTGCCATTTCGACCTGGCAAAGTAAAGATTTTGCCAGGCCTAAACTTTCCTTTTTAATATATATGTCACTCCTAAAGTAGGACCTATATGCACCCACAGGGCAGGGTGCAGTGTATTTTAAAAGTTGGACATGTATTTTTAACTCTTATATGTCTTGGTAGTAAAAAAATTCTTACATTCATTTATCACTACTGCAAGGCCTACTTCTCCCATAAGATAACTTGGGGTTGCCTTATTACATTTAATAAGTGATAAATTTCATTTGGGAGCAGATGGGAATATCGAGTTTGGTGTCTATGGAATTATATTTAAAACCCTCTTTAATGGTAAAGTGAGATTTTAAGTCAGAAAATCCCACTTTTAGAAAGTTGGCATTTTTTTGTCCCAACCATTTGGTGCCTGCAGCCTGTCTACTGGGTCACATAACTTGGTGTAGTCGGTAGTTGGTCTTTGTGTATTGCTCCCAGTGAGACAAACGGGGATAGGTGTTGGCAGAATGGGCCATCTCTGACTTGATGAGGGGGAGGAGCTGTCACCTACCACACTTGTACATCACAAAGACTCTGCCTGTGCACACTCACAAGGAGTTTGACACTAGCCTTTTGTGACCCCAGGCACGCTGTGGCCAGGACAGGAAGGCAGGAAACTCCAAACACCTCTGGGGGTGGAAACATCCAGAAACAACTTCGACTTCAAAGTTAGTACCAGGTATAAATATTGGACCCTCTCACCCAACTCTTCAGTACACCGCTGCACCCGTGCAAGACTCAGAAGAGCTGCTGTGCTGCTCTGCAAGAAGGACTGCTATCCTGCTGAGTGAGAAGGACTGGACCTGCATCTTGAACCCAGGACCACCAGAGTAACTCCAAGGGCTAGTTGCCTGGCCTTGCGATCAGAGCCTCAGGGACAGAAAAGGATCCAACTACCTTAAACCCAGCACCTGGACTCTGCCAGTGGTGCCACCCCAGTCCTGGACCCTTTGAAATGGGCCTGAAGGTACTATGCTAGCCCAGCTGTGGTCCTGGTTGCTGCTTGAGTAGGATTACACCTCCCTCAACCAGTAACCCAATTTCCTAAGTTTACGTTTTCAATCACCTTTAAATACATGAATTCAGTATAGTCGTTGTGCAAAAAAACTCATGCATATAGAGGTGTCTGAACCACAACTTAAACCGGGACAGCCAAGCCCAGGGTTTGGCTTGACTTCAAGAGCCTCTACACAAGCAGAGACGTGAAAATCATGTAAACATATGATAACATCTCTTCAAAATTCAAAGAAAGGCTGTTTAAATAACATGTGGGTGCTTTGCACCATAGTTCATTACATTATATTGCTGCATTAAGTGCCATTTATTAGCAGTGATAGTTTTTAAATATGAACTTAGAAACATTCATGCCCCCACCAACAATGGTAGCCCACCAACCTCCACCGTGGAAACAACACCATTAATGAACCAAGAGGCAAGTCAGTTGTCCTGTACACTAGATATGTGCCCTCGGTTTTTATTATAGATAGCGCAACATTATAGTCTATTAAATCAAACACAAGAGATTTTTGTAAAGCAGATAGCGTAAACTCATGTATTTCAAGGTGCCCTCATAAGTGACAAGAAAAAGGAGGCACTGTGAAATAAAATAATTGCATAGTGTAAGGAGCCTGGATTTTTCGCTTTTTCATCATCTGGTTTTTGATCTTTTTACTGTGGGTGAGCCTCACTACTGGTGACTCACCCATGGTAAACAGACTGCATATGTTTACCACCAGTGTCTGCCTTTTAAGATAAGGGAGCTGCGATGCAGCAAGTTTAAGGGGCTCTTTGCTGGTTACAGGTGAACACGTGTGCACATATGTGAAGGTTGCACGTGTGAGACTCCTGTCATGCACAGCCCAATAACTGCGCACAGATAGCCTGCCGCAGAGGTGACTGCAGGAGTGACTATAGATCTGGGGTAGGCCTCATAATGTTAGTGTACACGCACAGGGAATGTACGTCTGCTGTACTATCTTGTCTGCAGTAACACTCCATTGTACACCAAGGGGATGACTGCCTTAAAGTGCAATTTTGCTTCCCTTCGGTCTACAGAGACAAGTGACATATCGAAATGGAGTGGAACCTGTATGCCAAACTCACATCTGAGATTTCCAAGACGATATCTGTACAACTTATGGGTCATCCAGGATTGTCATATTTCGCAGGCTTAGCTCAGGAACAGCGCCCAGGCCTTTTGTCACCTTGCTCTGCCACATTAATTTAATTTCTCGCCAGCAGCAGAAACAAAGGCATCCCCACACAAAGGGAGCAATTAACAGAGTTTCACTCAGCTCCTGAGGAGGAAAGGGGTGGGGATGAAGGATCTGCATCACTCACTGTCACCCTGTACTAGGGATAGGCCAGGCCAAGCCCACTGAGCAAAGGAGGGAGCCCAGACATCTGTAGCCAACACAGGCAGGGACTCGCCTTTGAAGATTTGGTGGGAAAGGCCCTGGCAGTGATGTCATCAAGGGGCGGAGCTGAGGCCCCCAGAAGAGATGCGACCAGTGACTCCTGGGTGACAGCATTTTGAATTGTCCCAGCATGCTGTGCAGGAGGGATGAGATGGAGGAGAGGTTATGTGGCACCCCAAAATGGCCAGCGGTGCCTAGCTTCCAGAACTGTCTGCCCTCACTTAAAAGGTCTTCCATAAGGGGCGAGCTCTCTCAGTTGTGTGTTTTTTATGCAGACACTGGGACTGGAAGGGGCAGCCATGGACAACTGGAAGGAGGAACCCCCTGACATACATCTTGTTGGACTTGGCCCTTTTTCCCTGAATTTTTGGCTTTTCCCCCAGCCTTTTTACTGACATGGTGTGTCTGAACTGAGAAGTAATAAATGCTGTGCAATGGTGTACGCACCTTTATTTCCACCATTGTAGAAATGCACCTTTGTAAAATGTCACTTTTAAAATGGACGCCATTTCTGTCTGCACATGTGCCGCCTGTCTGAGTGGG